>CAUYRH010168956.1:0-19848 GCA_963574655.1 Perodicticus potto
TGGTCTATAATTTTCTTTTCTTGTTGGGTCTTTCCTTGTTTTAGGGATCAAGGTGATGTTTGCTTCATAGAATGTGTTTGGTAGTATTCCTTCTTTTTCTATATTTTGGAAAAGGTTGTGTAATATAGGTACTAGTTCTTCTTTAAAGGTTTGGTAGAATTCTGACATGACACCATCTGGTCCCAGGCTTTTCTTTTTAAAGAGATTTTGTATTTTTGATACTATTTCAGAACTTGATAGCAGACTGTTCAACATTTCCACTTCGTTCTGGCTAAGTCTTGGTAGGTGGTGTGCCTCCAAGTATTGGTCAATTTCCTTCAGATTTTTATATTTCTGAGAGTAAAGTTTCTTGTAATATTCGTTAAGGAGTTTTTGAATTTCTGAGGGGGTCTGTTGTTATTCTGTCTTTATCATTTCTGATTGATGAAATCAGATTTACTCTTTTTTTCCTGGTTAGGTTAGCCAAAGGTTTATCTATTTAATTGATCTTTTCAAAAAACCAACTTTTTGATTTATTGATCTGTTGTATAATTCTTTTGTTTTCAATTTCATTTAATTCTGCTCTAATTTTGGTTGTTTCTTTTTTTTTCTGCTTGGTTTGGGGTTGGAATGTTTTTTCTTCTCCAGTTGCTTAAGATGTCCCATTAAGTTGCTAACTTCCTGTCTTTCCGTTTACTTGAGAAAGACTTGCAGTGCTATAAATTTCCCTCTTAGGACTGCCTTTGCAGTATCCAAGATGTTCTGATAATTGTGTCTTCATTGTCATTTTGTTCCAAAAATTTGGTAATTTCCTTCTTAATCTCATCTATGACCCATCTATCCTTCAGCATATGGCTATTTAGCTTCCACGTTTTTGTATGAGTATGCAGACTCCTGCTGTTATTGAGTTCAACTTTTATTCCATGATGGTCTGAGAAGATGCAGGGAATAATTTCTATTGTTTTAAATTTGCTGAGGTTAGACTTGTCACCTAGGATGTGATCGATTTTGGAGTGTGTTCCATGGGCTGATGACAAGAATGTGTATTCATTTTTGTTGGGATGAAATGTTCTATAGATGTCTGTTAAATCTAGATGTTGAGTGGTTAAGTTTAAATCTAAAATTTCTTTGCTTAGCTTCTTTTTGGAGGATCTATCCAGCACTGCTAAAAGTGTGTTAAAAATCTCCAACTACTATGATGCTGGAGGAAATCAAGTTGCTCATGTCTGTTAGAGTTTCTCTTAAAAATTGAGGCACATTCTGGTTGGGTGCATAAATATTAATAATTGAAATCTCATCATATTGAGTAGTACCTTTAACAAATATAACATGTCCATCGTTATCCTTCCTTATTTTGTTTGTTTTAAAGCCTATTGCATCTGTGAATAGGATTGCAACACCTGCTTTTTTCTGCTTTCCATTTGCCTCGAGTATAGATGACCATCTCTTCTTGAGTATATATTTATCTTTTAAGGTAAGATGAGATTCTTGTATGCAGCAGATATCTGGCCTGAGTTTTTGTATCCAGTCAGCCAACTTGTGCCTCTTTAGAGGACAATTTAACCCATTCACATTAATTAAGAATATTGATAAGCGTTTTGAAAGTCTGGTGGACATTTTGAATCTGTTAGCGATTGTGAAAGTTGGAATTTGATCCAAAGTTTCTGAGTGGGTTTACTTTTGTGGTGGAAGATTACACTGGTCGTTATGGAAGATATGTCTGAAAATATCCTGGAGAGCTCGTTTTAGTTATGGCAAATTTCTTCAACATGTGGCTGTCATTGAAGTATTTAATTTTTCCATCATAAATGAAACTCAGTTTAGCTGGATACAGGATTCTCGGTTGAAATTTATTTTGTTTTAGGAGATTAAAAGTCGATGACCACCCTTTTTTAGCTTGAAAGGTTTCAGTAGAGAGATCTGCAGTTATTCTAATGTTCTTCCCTTTGTAGGTAATGGTTTTCTTACGTCTGGCTGCTTTCAGAATTTTCTCCTTCATATTAACATTAGTGAAATTGCTTATGATGTGTCTGGGGGATGTCTTATTCAGGTTGAGTCATGCTGGAGTTCTGAAACTGTCTGCCATCTGAATTTCAGAATCTCTTGGCATGTCTGGAAAGTTCTCTTTCATAATATCATGAAGTAGAGATGCTGTGTCTTGTGAAGCCGCTTTGTGGCTTTAGGGGATTCCTATGAGGCGAATATTGGTTTTCTTTGAATTATCTCAGAGCTCTCTGAGAGAGTGATCTGTTTTTGCCTTCCATTTCTCTTCCTCATTGGAGGTTTGAGAGCGTTCAAAAGCTTTGTCTTCAATGTCAGAAATCCTTTCTTCTGCTTGGTCCATTGTGTTACTGAGGGATTCTACTGTATTTCTCAGATCTTTGAGGGATGTAACTTCTTGTCTCAATGTGTCAAAATCTTTGGTCATTTTGTCTTTGAATTTGTTGAATTCTTGAGACATCTTTTGGGTCATCTTTTGGATTACTGCTTGAAATTCTAATTCCATCTTTTCCTCCATTCCACTGATCATATTTGCTATCCAGATTATGGATTCGATTTCTGACATCTCAGCCATTTGCTTATGCAAGGGATCTTGTGCTGTGTCTGCCTTGTCGTTCCCTAGAGGAGTTGATCTACTCTGATTATTCGTTTTGCCAGAGTTTTTCCATTGATTCCACCCCATGATTGTTTTTCACTGTTGCCTCTGGCCTTCCTCAGAGTTGGGAAGGTGTCTCTCCAAGATTAGGCCCTGGTGGGATCACTCTATTGTTGCTAGAACTTTGTAGGGAGTGACCCTGGCTAGCTCCTCTGGGACTGCCCCAGCCAGGGAGTTTGGCTGCAGGAGCAGCTCTGGAGTGTGGCACCCCCAGATCCAGATGCATGGCGGGCAATGGTGCACACAGTTCTGGGAGTGCCAAGTGCCCGGTGACTTTGGCAAAGAGAGCCCACGGCTCCAGCAGTCTCTGGCTGGGAGGAGGGCTCCATGCAGAGGCAGGGAGGGCTCCAAAAGTAGGGCTCCAGTCCCGCAGCATCTGGAGTCCCTGGCCAGATGGGTGGGGCCAGTGCAGAGTCAGGGAGGGTACAGGAGAGAGGACACGGGTTGGGCCCCAGTCCCACAGCTCCTGGAGTCCTTGGCTGGAGGCAAGCATTCTGAGGCCCAGTAGGCTCAGGGCCTGAAGGTGTGCTGTCACCAGGGGAGTTCCTGGCTGGGGCTGGCCTCGGAGGCCCTGTGGCTGCTTGGCACATGCCTGCGCTGTCGCTGGGGGAGTCCCTGGCCAGGGGCAGGCCTGCAGAGGCATGGCAAGCATGGGGAGCAGGGCCACTCATTTGCCAGGGGAGTTCCTGGCTGGGGGCAGGTCTGCAGAGGCCTGGCAGTCGCCAGTGGAGTCCCTGGCAGAAGGTGGACCTGCGGAGGCTCTGCAGGCTCAGGGTGCAGGGCTGCATGGTTGCATGGGAGTTTCTGGCAGGCGGTGAGCCTGCAGAGGCCTGGCGGTTGCTGGTGGAGTCCCTAGCAGAAGGCAGACCTGCAGAGGCCCTGCAGGCTTGGGGTGCGGGGCTGCTCAGTCACCTGGGGAGTTCCTAGCTGGGGACAGGCCTGTAAAGGCCCTTCTGGTGCCAGGCGCAGGCCTGAGTGGTCGCTCAGGGTGTCCCTGGCTGAGGGAGGACATGCAGAGGCCCTGCAAGTGCCCCACGGTCAGCAGGGGGAGTTCCTGGCTGGGGCCAGGCCTGTGGAAGCCTGGTGGGCTTTAGGCATGGGGCACAGGTCCCGTTCAGTGGCTGACAGATTTCCTGGCCAGAGGGAAAGAGGCTCACTGCAGCCCCCTGGAGTCTTTTGTCAATGGGGCGCTTATTCCAGCAGGCAGGGGGGGAGCTGCTCAAGTACCTCCTTCCTCAATCTCCGTGGGGGTTAGGCTTCTCATTTGTCAGGTAAGGGGGAAGGGTGTGCTATAAGTTCAGAATGATGGGGAAAACTTTAGTTCAGTTTTTCTACCTACCAAGAGAGTGTTCAGAGTCACATCAGGGGTGTTCTGGAGAAGCAGAACCCACTTCCCACAGCACTCTTCTGTGGGGTGACACAGGAGGTCCATAGTTCACCACTTTTCTGTAGAAAACCCACAGGAGCAAATGAAGAGAAAAAAGAAAGGAAACAGAAAAGCAAAAAACCCACAGCTTTCTTGGGGGAGGGGATGGACACTTTTCCTTTCAGATGAATTTTGTACTTGAAGCTTGCTTTCTTGGAGTCTCAGCTTGCCTCAGCAGAGGTGACGAGTTATCACTTCTTTCTCTTGGCTGGGCTCCCAGTCTTCAGCTTAATTGCACAGTTTCTGGAGGTTATTTTTCCTTTTGGACAGGAGCCTTTTTCAGAAGCTGCTTTCAGTCAGCCATCTTGGTCCGCCCCCTGATGCTTTTATTTTTTATATTGTTCATAAAAAAATTTGAATTGTAAGATCTGTGCCATTATGGACCCAAATTTATGGGAAAGCCTAAATTATAGGAATTATATCTACTTACATCTCTTCCAAGTTCTAGTACACAGCAGGAACTCCAAATTTCATTTATGATCTGTTCTCTGCACTCAATTTAAGTGGTTTAAGGACACACTTCACAAACTTTGTTTGATAGATCTGTTTCACAGGGTTCCAGTCCTGCAATCAGCATTCTCCCCCTGACTTTTAGCCACGCTTTACTTTGCAGCTGACCTTACAACTGAGCCCCTCCTTGGGTACCGTTCCCAAGTGTTCTCTAAACCATCATTCTGTGATAATCTATATGTCCTACCCTTTGACCAGCTTCTCTTTTACCCAGCTACCCTATAGGAATTCATCTTATTTTGTGAGATTCTACAGTGAGTCCTATGATTCTTCTATAGCCTAAGGATCATAAGGCTAATAAAGGTGTTTTGTTTCCTATTGCTGCTATAATAGGAAACAAAATGTAGTGGCTTACAATAATGGTGATTTATTATAGTTCTAGAAGTCAAGATCCAAACTGAGTCTTATGGGGCAAAAATAAGGATGTCCACAGGACTGCATTCCTTCTGGAGTCAGTAGGAGAGAATCCTTTCTCTTGCCTTTTTCCAGCTTCTGGATGCTGCTCACATTCCTTGGCTCATGGCTGTACCACTCCAATCTCTGCTTCTGTTGTTACTTCTGCTTCTCTGCCTTAATCCTTCTGCCTCCTCCTTGTAAGGCCCCCTTTGATTACATTGGACTCACCCAGATAACCTAGAATTATCTTCTCATCTCGAGATACTTAATTACATCTGTAAAGTCCCTTTTTCCATATAAGGTATCACACTCACAGGTTCCAGAGGTTAAGAAATGGACATATTTGGAGGGAGATTAATCATCCCACCACTTTTGAGACAGGAAGGTTGGGTTCTGCATCTGTCTCATTCCCTATTGATATCTCCAGACCATTACTCTACAACAAGCATCAGCCAATATTTTCTACGAAGGGCTTGTGTAGTAAAAGCTTTATGTGGAAGCTTTTATGAGCCAAACAACATTGAAATGGCAAATGTCAACTAGGTAGGTCTGGTCACATGATCACATCTTACTACAAGGGAAACTGGGAGATTTAGTCCATCTGTATATCCTGGAGACAGGTGAAACAGTTTGATGAATACATAGTCTTTGCCTGCACAGCCTTTGGTGAAAGTGTATGATGTGACCAGCTCCGTGCATCCTGCTGGGGCCCAAGCACAGGACAGACTGCTACCTTCAAGGCACAGGTGGATGATTACACAACCACGTGATAAGAACAAAGAGCACAGTATTGTCTTCAAGTTTGTGAAAACTTAGAGGATAATACTTAGCCCAGCTTAGAGAAGTCTCAGAAGCCTTCCTTGTGGGAAATGCTTGTGCAGGGTATTGAGGATGAGTAGAGAAAGAAAGAGAATGAGGGAAAGGTATTTTAGGTAGAAGCAACAATCAGAATAGAGTGTAGGAAAGAACTACAAGAAATTGAATATTACTAGAGCAGAAAGAAAATGGACAAGGAGGGGCAGGAGATGACGCTGCAAAGGTCTTCCTTTGGGAGCCTCAGAGGTATGTGGACATTGTCAATAAGCATCAGGAAGAAATTGAGGGGCTGAAAAGAGGGATTGGTACATGAACAGCTACATGTTTAATAGATGTCACTTTGATAGCTGTATTCAGGAAGGTTTTAATGGAGGCAAGACTTGATGTTTTTGCAATTGTACAGACAGAGATGATGGGGCTTAAATTAGGTTATAAAGGAAAGACAAATGCAAGAAATACGAATGACTTAAAATTGGAAAGATTTGCTAATTGGTTAAATGTGAAGGTTCAAGCAAGAGGTAACCTGCAGTGGTCCCAGGCTTCTGACAGGTAACCCTGTAACTTACCTCATCATTAACTATAGGAAATATAGGTAGATCATAGGTCTCGGAAAAAGTGAGCACAGTATGTGGTGTTGTCCAGTTGTCCATCATGTAACAAACTGTAGGAAGTCCCAGAGTTACAAACAAGATAGTTTCCATAGATTTGTTCGTAAGTTGACTTTGTATGTAAGTTGGAATACTGAACACCTTTGGTAAGATCCTTCATTGATAAGTATGAGTCATACATCAGTTGGATGTTTGTAATTCAGGGGTTTACTCTAATAGTCTCCATTCATAATTTCAAGTTTTATGTAAGTTAGATGTTTGTATCTTGGCGACTACCTGCACCTTAAAACTTAGTGGCATAACCATGTGGAAATGTCTGTTCCTCATTGCTTTGGGAGCAGAAATACATTCATACAATGCTACATTAATAAAGAAGTTCTTATTAAAGCACCACTGTCATACTTTAAAAACCTGGAAAAAATAATACTTCGTTTTATTTGGAATAAGAAAAAACCTCGATTAGCCAAGACGTTAGTAATAACTAAAAACAAATTAGGAGGAATCATGCTACCAGACTTCAGACTATACTATAAATCTATATCATTAAAACAGTATAGTACTTGCACAAAAACAGAGAGGTAGATATATGGAACAGAATAGAGAACCAAGAGATGAACCCAGCTACTTATCGTCATTTGATCTTTGATAAGCCTATCAAAAACATTCAGTGGGGGAAAGATTCCCTATTTAACAAATGGTGCTGAGTGAACTGGCTGGTGACCTGTAGAAGACTGAAACTGAACCCACACCTTTCACCATTAACAAAAATAGATTCTCACTGGATAAAAGATTTAAACTTAAGACATGAAACTATAAAAATACTAGAAGACAGTGCAGGGAAAACACTTGAAGAAATTGTCCTGGGAGAATATTTTATGAGGATCCCTCCACCCCCAGGCAATTGAGCAACCCCAAAAATACGTTACTAGGACCTGGTAAAACTAAAAAGCTTCTGTACGGCCAAGAATACAGTACATAGAGTAAGCAGACAGCCCTCAGGATGGGAGAAGATATTTGTAGGTTATGTCTCTGACACAGGTTTGATAACCAGAATCCACAGAGAACTCAAATGTATGAGCAAGAAAAGAACAAGTGATCCTATCTCATTGTGGGCAAGAGATTTGAATAGAAACTTCTCTAAAGAAGACAGGCTCATGGCCTACAGACACATGAAAAAATGCTCATCATGTTTAATCATCAGAGAAATGCAAATCAAAACCACGTTGAGATATCATTTAACTCCAGTAAGATTAGCCCACATCACAATATCCCAAAACTATAGATGTTGGTATAGATGTAGAGAAAAGGGAGCACTTCTGCACTGCTGGTGGAAATGCAAACTAATACGTTCCTTTTGGAAAGAAGCTTGAAAATCACTTAGGAATCTAAAAATAGACCTGCCATTCAATCCTATAATTCTTCTACTAGGTATATATCCAGAAGACCAAAAATCATTTTATAACAAAGATATTTGCACCAGAATGTTTATTGCAGCCCAGTTCAAAATTGCTAAGGCATGGAAGAAGGCTAGGTGCCCACTGACCCACGAATAGATCAATAAATTTTGGTATATGTACACATAGAATATTATACAGCCTTAAAAAATGACAGAGACTTTACCTCTTTTATGTTTACATGGATGGAGCTGGAACATATTCTTCTTAGTAAAGTATCTCAAAAATACTTTACTAAGAAAAAGTATACAATGTACTCAGCTCTACTATGAAAACATATAGAATCACCCACACTTCCATATGAAAGCTATAAGTCAACTACAGCCCAAGATGAAGGGGAAAGAGGAGGGGGAGGGCAGGAGGGAGAATGGGTAGAGGGAGAGTAATTGGTTAGACCACCCCTATGGTGCATTTTACAAGGGTACATGTAAGAGTAGAGTACAAATGTCATAACACAATAATTAAGAAAGTGCAGTAAAAGCTATGTTAACCAGTTTTTTGTATTTCAAATTGTATATATAACCAGCACATTGTACCCCATAAATCCATTATTATACAAATAAAAGAAGGAAATGGAAAAAAATAAATAAACTAGTTCTTAAGGCTGCCAACCTTGCAGTAGAAGCTGAAGGGTAGTGGTAGTATGTTTCTCCTACATAAAAGAAGGGGGGAACTTAGTGGCATAAAACTACCATTGATTTATTATGCTCACAGATTATGTTAACTGAGAAGTAGGATAGGGTTAAACAGGATTGATTATCTCTATTTTACAATGTCTGGGGCTTTGGTTGGAGATAATCATATGGTTGAGGGCTGGAATCACTTGGAGGTTTCTTCACTCACTGCTGGGGCATTGGTGAAGGCTGGCAGGCCGGGTTCAGTGCTGTGTAAGTTTTATCACTGAACCTTACAGTATTCCTGGCCTCTAGCCACTAGCATCTCCCCCACTCATTGGTGACAACCAAGATGTCTTCTTGACATTGCCAAACAGCTCCTGAGGGACAATTGCCTCCTGTGGTTGAGGATCAGTAGGCTATATGAGTCTGAAACTTAGCCAGGACTGGAAAAAGGCATTTCCAGTCATCAGCACATAGCTGGTCTTTAGAGCCACTACAATCCATGAGGTGTTTCAGAATGTCTGGAGTAAAAAGATCAATAGTTCAAGGTTAGAAAGATGGACCCAAACTGAAGGGGATGAAGAAGAGATAATATTAAGAAAGATGAAAAAGAAAAATCCAGAGAGATAGTAGAAAAACCAAGAAAGACAGGAAAGAGAGGTGCAGTGGTGATTCCAAGTGCCTGCCTAGCATCCTATCTCCACTCTTTTTAGCCAGGTCCAGCCTCTTGGCCACAGTGACACAAGCCAGACCATATAGTCCTTCCCTGTGATTTTTTATTTTGAATCATGGAGCAAAGTGTTTCTTACCTTTTGTGTCCTTGTAATGAAATGATGTAAATCCAGAAGTACCCAGGGTGTTCCCTGCCACACGGCAAAGTTTCCGCAGAGTAGGTTCAGATGCGCCATGAGGTAATCATGATCACCTATGTCTTTCAGCTCAGAAGGAAAATTGGTGGGAGTACCTCATATGTGAAGAGGATTTTGGGGGGCTACTAAGACACTTTATACTTTCTAAAGTTTTCTTAGACTTTTGCTAGTTAGTGTTTCTCTGCAGAACTCTGAAAGAGCAGAGCAGCAGCACCAAAAGCATCCCTTCCATGCTGTTTATCTTGCAGCTGATTTCTGAGCTACATAAGCTGTGAAACTGTGCCAAATAAACACACATGCAACTTGTGAGCTGCGTGGGAACTTGACGAATAACAAGCACCCAACACTCTGATGCGAGTGTGTTAGTGTCATCTGCTGCAAAAGAAAATGAGCTCAGCAGCAGAGGGAAGGAGAACAGAACACTGACTTTTGGCAGCACTCAAGTGCCTGGATTTAATTCTTAGAAGCCAGATCTAACTCTGCACTTTCAGTTATGTGAATAGATGTATGCTTTTAAGTTGGGTATCTTTCTGTTGCAAATGCAAGTATCCAAATACAGAAAACTTGAACCAGGAGTGGAGTAATAGACTTAAAATGTGAAACTGGTTGAGTCAAGATAGGGAAAGTTGAAAAGCCGGAATCTTTGTTGTACAGAAGCGAAGCAGCTTTCACCTAGCAGGTTTTCTATCTCCGGTAATGCCCTGACTACAAGAGGAACATTATAGACTTGATAGAGAGGCCTCAGGATATAGGAGTGAGAATTCAGAAAGCCTCTCTGCTCCATTGCCCTCCCAAACACCTCTATTACGGCCATCCCTACCTAACAATGGTCCTAATCTCTCCCATAATCCGCTTTGGATGTGTCCTGGGAATGAAGGCAGTTGGCAATTGTCACACTTTTCTTAGAGTCAGAGACCAAGATGGATAACGTTAATCTTGTTAATCTAAAGCCCCGAGGAATGAGATGATTTCTGTAATTGCTGCTGATGGACTGAAACCAAAAGGGTGGGGAATCCAGATTCAGAGCCTTTTAGCATCTGTTAGTAGCCAATTTTACTAGCCACCCATAATCACATAATCAGTCCAGCTATTGAGCATTTCAAGCAAACTTTATTGCTTCTTTATCAAACAAAGGTTATGATTGTTCGGTTCTTAAGATGGCCCTCCAAGTCTCTGTAAAAGAGTGGGTTGCTAACCCAGGAGAGACCCTACCCAAGGTAGTCTTCTGACCATCCTTAAGCTTGGTGGCAGTCAGTTAACAAGGAAGATCCTCCCAGAAGAAAAGCTCTGGAGCATCCAGGTCGACTAAGGAACCTATTCCTCAGCAAGAGAAGGGGGCCTGACAGAGATCTCACTGTTCCTGTTTCTCAGCCGAGAGGATGTTGCTTCCTCCCTCTAACCCCTTTCTATGTGTGACACAACATTGCCGCCCTTCTTTCCCCATCAACTTCCTCTCTTCATATGGGAACCACCATCTTATCTCTAGACTTAGGTAAGTCTCCTATTCCTCTGTCTGCTTAATAGGAACTCAACTGTGCTGCAACCATACGTACAGAATGAAATTAAAGAATGTACAGACCTACAGAGAAAGAAAGGCCAAAGATCATGCAAGTATCATTTCTCCATCCTAATATCCTTCAGTGGTCCAGCAAAACCTCATACTCACCTCTATAAAAGGGCTGTCATTTAAGGCAAGTGTAATAACAGAGACAGAACTGAAACAAAGATTTTATGTAACATTTATTTTTTAATCCCATCCTAATTTTGCCTTTAACCCTCACCTCCCATTTTCATTCTTTTCTTAGAAATCCAAATTTTATTTTTAAACAAAATATTTAAAATCCTGATTATGTGGAATCATAATAAAACTTTCTTCTCTTCAAAGAGAGGGAAAACACACATCTTTTATTTTTTGCAGCATTTTCAAATATGCATGTCAATACATATTTTATAAACTATTTAAAATAAAAACCCTTCATCCTTTGAGGTTATTGACATTTGCTAGTTTACTGACACGTCTCCCATAATACAATAATTCTGTTCATTTTCATGAATGAGGTGGGAACTATACTAAAAAATAGGATTTTAATCCCTGAGGTGCCAGTTAAAATGGACGAGGTTGCCGTTGCAACTCAAGATTTTAAAAATCAGCCTTAAATAATAAGCATGGATCACCTCCATAGCATGGAGTCATTTAGAAAACTGCGTTGACTGGGTGAGGCTCACCCTGCTATTCTCAGCCTTCATGCTATGACGAAACTTTCCTTTTGTAAAGGAGTAACACATAGCAATGAAGTCTGCAGAAACTTCTGAGATCCTCAGAAGTCAAGAGAAACCATAGTCCTTTTTCTCCACTCTCCATCCACGTTGTTGGGGAGGGTTTTTCAGCACCGGCCCGACACTTGGAAAGGTGGATGCCCAGACTTGGTTTTTCTATGTGTCCATAGATTCAGTAAAGAAGGAGAAATCAGTCCTCCTTGCTATAAAAAAGAAGAAGAAAAAAAAAAAGGCATGTCTTGCCGTTCTCTGGGGCCGCAGTTTAGCAGAGCCGGCTCGGGTTCCTTGTGCCCACAGTCCGGCAGAGCGTCTAGTTCTACTACCCCTAGTAGTAGCGGTTCAGGCTGCGCGTCCCGGGCACCTCGGGCTGGCCGTTCATCCAGATCTCCCTGATGATGCGCTCCCGCTCCTCCAGCCGCTGGGCGCGCTCCAGCTCCTCCGCCGATGTGAACACGTTCTTGTTCAAAGTCCTCTCGAAGCGGCGGTGTCTCCGCACTGAGAGGTCAGACGCCGTGTCCGAGCTGCCGTCCTCGCTGTCGCTGCTGTCACTGCTGCTCTCGCGGTCCTCCAGGAACTTCTTCCGCGGACGCCCCCGGCAGTCTGTGTGGCAAGAGACCCTCATCACCAAGGCGGCCAGGGTCAGCACCAGGCCAATGCACACGCCGGACACAAAGTACAGGGCCGCTCGCTCAGGGTTTTCTGGAGGGAGAAGGGGAAGAAGTGTTTCAGAGATGGCAACCGGAAAAGCAGAGACCGAATAGGACTCCCGCCCGCACCTCCCACCAGGCCCCAGGGCTTTGACGATTACAAATATTGCCCTCCCGTGTGACAAATGTCACGTGTTCAAAATATAATTATTGATAAAATATGGAATCTGGAAAGAATATATGAGATTCTTTTACTCTTGTGCAACTTTTACCTTTGAAATTCTCTCCAAATGAACAATTAAAGAAAAACTATACGTAACACCTATGATACGCCAACAACAGTGATTAGGTGCCATCTAAGAGATGTTTCCGTCTAAAGCTCTTTTCACCTATAGAAAAACATCTCCCCTTGTAAATTTGTTCACGCCACCCTTTGAATTACCTTTTCATCAGAGTACCCGGCAGTTTCTGAGTTGACCTTCCCTTTCTGGTATTCATGCCTTTGTGCAATCCCCTTCCTGTAATGGCTGGACCTAGTGACTTCTAAGAAATACAGTCAGCCCTTGAACCACACAGACTTGCACCGCACAGGCGAACTTTTAAGTAGAATTTTTTTTCAGCCATCTGCATGAATGAAATACAGTATTCTCAGGATGTTAAACCTGCCTATAAGGAAGTCTGACTTTGTGAATAGGTGGCTGCAGGACTTGAGTATACCTGCACGGTTTGGGGTCTATGGGGAGGTCCTGGAACCAATTTTCCCACTTATATCAAGGGATGTCTGTACAATATGGCAAAAGAGTGATCCTAAAATTAGGTTACATAAGACTGTAACTTCCTCTTGCTCTTGCTTTTGCTTTCTCCTTTTCTGTGCCTCTTCTTACTTGCTGGCTCTGAAGACACCAGCTGCCACATGTGAGCTGCCCTACAGAGAGGTTCAAGTTGCAAGGAACTAAGGGTGGCTCCCTACCACCTTCAGCCTTCAAGGAAGGTGCTGAATGGTGCCAACGGCAATGCTTACTCAGCTTATGGTGAATACCACATCACTCAGCCTATCCTGGAGGTGGCAACAGCCCTGGCCTTGCAGCAGCCTATGACAGAGCCCAGCTAAGCCACAGATTTCCAACCAGGAGATTCTGAGAGATAATACATGTGTGTTTATTTTAAGCCACTAAGTTTTGGGGTGGTTTTGTACACAGCAATGAATAACGTATGCAATTGGTCACACACTGAAAGGCAATATAGGCATTTGGGAATGGCTTTAGCAGGCTAACAAAGAAATCTGAGCTCTTTCCTTTGTGAGAGAAAAGAATAGTCATTTTGTTGATGATTAAAGATGCTTAGAAGCACAGTGGTGACCCCTGTAAGATGTGCTCAACAGAATGAGTCTTTGGGTGAGCAGTTTTCCTTTCTAGGTACATGCAAGGACACAAGGACATGCGTGGCCTTGAGTCATGGGCATGGTCAAACTGACAGGATCCAAGACTGAGAAATTAATTTTCCATATTCTACATTCACTGGTAAGTAGGAATCAAAATATATATTGTTTTGTGGGTTTTCAGAATATACGTGGTATCATAGATGATATATATTTGCTTTTTAAATTTAAGACTATTTCATAGAGAGATTCCCAAATTTGTGTATTTGGGTTAATAACATTTTTTTTTTTTTTTTGAGACAGAGCCTCAAGCTGTTACCCTGGACAGAGTGCTGTGGCATCACAGCTCACAGCAACCTCCAATTCCTGGGCTCAAGCAAGTCTCCTGCCTCTGCCTCCCAAGTAGCTGGGACTACAGGCACCCGCCACAATGCCCTGCCATTTTTTGGTTGCAGCCATCATTGTTGTTTGGCGGGCCCGGGCTGGATTCGAACCTGCCAGCTCAGGTGTACGTGGCTGGCGCATTAGCCCGCTGAGCCACAGGTTCCGAGCCAATAACATTTTTTTTTTTTACTTCCACAGAGTGTTCTGGAGCATAGATAGACCTGTCAAAGTTTATTCAACCATTTCCTTACTGACAACAATAAGGAAATTTCCTTATAAATTGTCTCTAGTTTTTCACAATTCCTGTCAATGCTAGAGTCAGTGTCCTTGGGTCCTTATACACATCTCTTCAGATATAACAGAATTATTTCTACAGATTAGTTATCTAGAAAATGAACAACTGCATAAAACCACATAGGCATTTTGAAATTTTATGCCTTCTAAATTCTGTACCCAATCATAGGCACTATGGGTCTAAACACTGCATAACTCCATGTGTTAACAATCCATCCTTCCCTCTGCAGCTCCATTAAAATGACAGCAATACGGGGCAGCGCCTGCGGCTCAAAGGAGTAAGGCACCAGCCCCATACGCAAGAGGTAGCAGGTTCAAACCCAGCCCTGGCCAAAAACCACAAAAAAGAAGACAGCAATATGGAGAAAATAGATATAAATTACAAGTACAAAAAGCTGAGTCGAAAAGAAAATAGAAACAAGAATAGGTAATAATAGTCAACAAAAGGATTCGAAGTGCAGTGAAGGAGGCTGAGTCTGAACTCCATCCAGCCGATATTCAGCAAATACTGAGAGCACTAAGGAAGCCTCTGCCTTGACAAACCAACAGCCCAGTGGGGAAGGAAGCCGAGCCTGTTCCACTGTAAAGAGAAGTACTATGACAGAAGAATGAAGAGGGATCTCTGGAGACCCAAAGACAGATAGGAAGCTAGGATCAAATATGGGGGTCGGAGAAGGCTTTCTAGAAAAGAGAATTTCTGAGCTGAGAGTTGAACACTGAAACGGGTAAGCCATGTGAAGATTAAAAAGTGGTCCAGGCAAAGGGACCAGCAGGAACAAAGCATAGAGGTGTGAAAAAGCATGTCTGTGTGGAAAATTATAAGAAGCTTGGAAGAAATCCACAGAAAAATGTTAAATTCCTTTTTCCTAAGGCAGCTCCTTAAATATTTGGAAATAAGTATTATACACTAAGAACATTGGTTGATATTCAGACATCATAGTCACTCTTTAAACAACATGATAGTTTAGCATAGAGAATAATAGAACCATAATCTCCCTCTTTGTAGAGACTGTATTTTAGTCAAACAACCCCAGTTACATCTAATCATAGTATCTTGTGTAGTGAACTTAGTGTCAAGTAAACTCGGCAAGTCTTTAGCAAAGGTGATGGCATTAAGTTTTGTTTCCCCATTTAAAAAACGTTCTACTTATTAGGATTCTTTTCAATTCAAACATGAAAACTTCATTATTTCAGTTTAAAACTGTTAAGATTTTTTAAAATTCCAATATTGTCATCTAAAATAATCTCTCAGAGCCTACCATTGACCACCAAAACCAACATGTATAATCTATCCACAACAATGGTAAAAATATAGAACAGAACAGTGATCTGTAACAAGCCACTAGACCAGCCTCTAGCAATTGGTGTGCCATGAGAGGATCTTAGATGTGCCATGAAAATGATTTTTTAAATTTTTTCTTTCTTTTTTTGTCTTTCAGTCCACAAGGACCTCATGTCTGTGCCTCTTATTTGAGGAACAAGAGGAAGAAAGGGAGAAAGGGGTATAGGGATAAAAGGATGTGGGGCGCTGCCATGGACAAGGTCCAAAATTAGGGTAATCTCTAACTTGAGTCTGAACCCAGGGCAGCATCACCAGGTGAGAATGGCAGGGTGTTTATGTTAAGAGGTAAGGGGGGAGATGCCACAAGATGAGTCCCCACCTCCCTTGCCTCACAGATTGGCCTGTTTCCCTGATAAAACTTCTCCCAGTGGCTCTCGAAGAAGCACTGCATGATGTGCCCAGCTTTGCCCACTTTGGAGTCATCCTCTTTGAAAGTCTGGCAGTTGTCAAGCACCAGGAAGGCATCAGCTGCAAACTCCTCTGAGCTAGTGTACCCTCCTCCGAGTAGCCACTCCCTCATGGTGGAAAAATCCATAGGATTTTTGATGATGCGCCAATATCCGCTCACCAAGCATGGATTCACAGGCTAAGGATCATTAATTAAATTATTTTTGAAAGAAGTTCAAAGCACAGTAAGTATGTTCTGTTTTTTACTGTTTTTGTTTTTTGATCAACATAATTCAAGTGTGCCACAAAAGTATAAACATACATTCTAGTGTGCCGTGAGATAAAAAAAGGTTGAAAGACACTGCTGTAGATGAATAATGACCTGCCACGTGAGAGTTCTTTAGGAGGAATGAATTTCCCTAATCAGCCCAGGTGTCTCCACCTTATCCCCATGCTCACAAAATGCCTCACTGATCCCCTGGTCTCCTAGGGCTGCTTATCCGACAATGTGCCTCCATCATAAACAGCCCATTCATTGCCTTACTTTCTGCCAATTGCTTATATCTGTCTTCCCACTAGACTAGGTGCTTTCTGAGGCTAGAAACCGAATCTTATTTCATTCTTTGAATTTCCAGAACTTACCAAAATTGTTCACGTTCCTACAATTTAATGAAATATCATCAGTCTTTACAATAATTTCCTTTTTCTTTTTTAAATTCCATAATTTTTTCTTGCCTTAATTTTATTTATTTTTTATTTTTATTTATTTATTTATTTTTGGCTGGGGATTCATTGAGGGTACAAAGATCCAGGTTACACTAATTGCATTTGTTAGGCAAGGTCCCTCTTATAAATGTGTTCCTCCCCCAAGAGGTGTGCTAAATCCCATGACCCCTCCACCCTCCTCTTTCCTTCCTTCTCTCGGCTCCCCGATACCCCCACCCCCACCATGTACTATGTCATCAATTGTCCTCATATCAAAATTGAGTACATTGGATTCTTGCTTCTTGGATTCTTGTGATGCTTTACTAAGAAGAATGTTTCCACCTCCATCCAGGTTAGTACAAAAGATGTATAGTCTCCATCTTTTTTAGTGGCTGAATAATATTCCATGGTATATGTATACCACAGGTTGTTAATCCATTCCTGGATTGGTGGGCATTTAGGCTGTTTCCATATTTTGGAGATTGTAAAATGAGCTGCAATAAATAGTCTAGTGCAAATGTCCTTATGATAAAAGAATTTTTTTTTTCTGGGTAGATGCCCAGTAATGGGATTGCAGGATCAAATGGAAGATCTAGTTTGAGTTCTTTGAGGATTCTCCATACTTCCTTCCAAAAAGGTTGTATTAGTTTGCAGTTTTTCTTCTCTTCTTTCCTGCCTCCCTTTATCTCCTTCTTTCCTCCTCTTTGATTGTCTTTTAAAAGGCAGAAGCAAAAAGAGGTATCACAGTTCCTCAGTCCCTGTGACAAGTAGAAAGGCCCAAGCTGACAAGTCTAAGTCTGTCTAGTTTCAGAGTTCACTCCCTTCTGGTCACCAGGTGCTTCTGTGGCACCAGTATCGATGCTGAGGTGCTGCTGTCTACTGCACAAGGCTGTTGGGAGGATCAAGGTGGATAGTGCCCATGAAAGTTTCATTTCTCAGAACTCATGTGCTCATTCACTGGCATATTCCTTTGCCATGCACTATAGGGTCAAAGAAAAGACACTATCTCTATCCTTAGTTTACCATTTTCCCTGAGGAAATATGGATCAGGACAGTCCCTGAATCTGTGTTTATTTATGATTAGCTCAGATCTGCCTGATCATCATTAACATGCACAAAAAACCATGCTATCTGATGACAGGCAGGAATGGGCCTGAGTCTTAACCAGATTCTACACCAGTGATTTTCATGCTGTGTGCTGCAACACAATGGTGTGCTATGAGAGGATATTAGGTATGCCCTTAAGAGTTTTTAAAAATCATTAATTAAATTATTTTTGAAAGAAGTTCAAAGCACAGTAAGTATATTCTTTTTTTACTTCTTTTTTCATCAACATAATTCAAGTGTGCTGCAGAAGTTTAACTAAAGGTTCAAGTGTGCTGTGAGATAAAAAAAGATTGAAAAACACTGTTCCTGAGCAGCTTAGAAAATTCTTAAGCTCTCAGATACAGAGGACATGTTTAGGAAAAATAGAAGCCCTGGATTTGGCCTCCCACAATTGGGTTAAATCCAATAACTTACTTTTCTTTGTAAAGTGGGAGGAAGGCTCTCTCATATATTAGTCAATTAGATTGAAACGATCACGTTCTCACTGAACTTCCAAATCTCATATGAGAAACAGGCACACAATGAAAGTTAACTGGAAGAGAGCATGACTAAGCGGAACCATTAGAGTGTAAACGAGACATCTCCGGAAGTCATTGGGCGCAGGGAATGGAAAATCCAAAAGGCAAGAGAGGTTCAGTCCAGGTGGGCCTTTATAAGACCTACTTCCAATGATAATTCAAAAGTAAAAATCACTAGGATAAAGCAATATGAAACTTTTTACTACAAAAATGGGCTCTGCTGCTTATCAAGATACATCTGTCCAGGTCTATGCCTTGGGCCTTTCTCCTTTGCTTGGTGTTCTTTGGAACCCCCCCCTCCTTTTTTGTTTCTAAAACAGGCTTGACTCTGCCTCAGAAATCTGCTCCCAATTGCAAACAGAATTGATTTTCTGCCACTAGCTACATGAGGCAGAAATAAGGTCATTTCATGTGGGGTGGGAGCTGGTAAGGGACCCGGGGTGCTGCCTCTATTCACACACCCACACCCATCAGCCCAGTGCCCTGCCTGAGTCCCTGTGAGTCTAAAAGGGCCTAAGTTGTATCTCACTGCTCTGTACTTCACTCTAGATAAGCAGTATTCACAGTGGGAACACATGCCCAAGAGGTGAACAGGCCTAGATGCCTTTAAGAAAATCGATTTCCAGACCTGCAACAGCCATTTTCTTTGTTCTTTCCTATACTGGATCTGCCAAGAAGGTGCCTGCCCATGATGGGGCAATATATTTACTTGTTCTACAGGCCCCATGGCCCTTCCCTATTTCATAAAAGGTAGACTCTCCTTCTTCCCCACAGCCCAAATCTTACTACAATGCATACACTGTTGCACAGTGCAAAAATGGCCACCAAGCAAAATAATAGTTCCAAATACTGATTTAGAGGCAAAAGCCTTTAACAATTGGTAACATACTTTTCCAAGTCAGTTTCTAATTCTTTGTTTTCAACAAAACAGAAAGAAGGCCCAATTGGGTTGCCAGCAGCATCATTAAAATAATTTTTAATGACAGATAATCTGGTTTTTGGCATAGAATGCAAATTTAATTCAAAGACTTGAGTGACTTTACTAAAACAAAACTCCTCTAGTTTTCATCTACATATTTATGTGAACAAAATTTCTTAACACTCGTATCTTAAAAATAAAAATTAGAAATAGAATTATCACTGAACCATGACTTGTCTTGCAATAAGTGATATTTATCCATGAATACATTGACTAATTGGAGGAGGGGGAAAACTCATCCTTGCCTTTTAGAGATACATTTCCTATGATAGGTTTTATGTTTATTTTATTTTAGTTTACTTTTTTGAGACAGAGCCTCAAGCTGTCACCCTGGAAAAAGTGCTGTGGCATCACAGCTCACAGCAACCTCCAACTCCTGGGCTCAAGTGAGTCTCCTGCCTCTGCCTCCCAAGTAGCTGGGACTATAGGCACCCACCACAACGCCCGGCCATTTTTTGGTTGCAGCCATCATTGTTGTTTGGCGGGCCCGGGCTGGATT
>CAUYRH010168957.1:0-20872 GCA_963574655.1 Perodicticus potto
AATAAAATAAAATAAAAAAAAAATACGGATACACCTGATATTAAAATTGGAGAAAATATATTATTAAAAGGGGAAATTACAAACATGTTTCACTTATAACATGTTTTAATGCATCAATAGTTAATTCACCTTTTCCCGTAAAGCCCGATCCATCTGTATCTTTAAATCACAAGAAATACAACTGCCTCCTTCCGCTGAGACCAAACATCTTGGAGTCATCCTTGAACTCCTCTCTCTTTCTAACTCCCTACATTAAAATCCATCAGCAAATACACTGGGTTTTACTATGTAATTTAAAAATATACCAGGGATCTTACCTGCTGCACCTGCTACCGCTCACACCCAGCACCACTTGCTGTCTTTTCTCATCTGACTCCTCACCGTGGCCTCTAAAGGAAACCTCTACTTCTCTCAGCCAGCTGTGCTCGACCGCCCTGTAGAAACATGAGTTCAGTCATGCCCCTCCTCAGAGGACTCTCCATTTCATTCAGAGTCAGCACTCAAGTCCTTCCCATGGACGTCGTGGCCCCTACTGAAATGCCTGGCCTTCAACGCGCCTTCCGCTCCCTTTTTTCTCACTGGCTCCAACCGCAGACACACTCCAGCCTCAGGGCCTTTGCACTAACTCTTTCCTCTGCCTCGAAGTCTCTCTTCCAGATCCCACATAGCTACGGTGACCATCCTTTTGGTGGGCATAAAAAGCACAATCTTTAAAGTATCCCAATTTGGATGATAAAGTATATGTCACCCAACACATGGCTCATGGTCCTGTCTCTTTCAAGTCTCTTCAATCTCACCTATTCATTGAGAACCTGCTGTTCCCCTAATTTGAAAGTTAACCCACACCCCCAGTACCTCTACTGTCCCTGCCTGTTCTGTATTGTTTTCTTTATGGCTCTTTTCATTTTTACCTCCTGATACACTCTACTCCTTCCTTATTTATTTTATTTCATTGTTTGTCTTCTGCTACTATGACTTAAGGCAGACACGCCTATTTTATTTTCCGTATTGTATTGCCTAGAACAGTACCTGGCACCAGCAGCTCCCAAGCGGGTGCCCAGAAGCATGATGTTTCACAAGTTATCAAAATGGAGTAAAATAAAAATTTGTCCTTGGGGGATTTGATGGTAAATAAATGTTCTATAATCCATTCCTTGAAGCCACATAATCCGAAATGCCTTGTTATGGAATTAAAATTGATCAACCTAGCCTTTAAAAATGTTAGAATTTAAATTTAAATGTTTTCTGATTCAAATAAACATTTTCATAAAGGTACAGAATTCTATTGAGTATATAGATATGCCAGGATTCCTTTGGTTGAAAGGAATAGAAATTTAACTTGGACTTCCTGAGCAACAATAACAAAGAAAGCAAAGGAGAGGGCAGAACGTTTACTGGGAGGCCCCATGAAGGGCGGTGGAGTGAAGGGGACACCAACCCACTGCCCCGCGCACAGCAGCTTCTAGGACTTCAGAGCCTAGACAGAGAATTGAAGCACAAACAAAGACCTTTTGTCTGCCATCTCAGCCGCTTGCTGTACTTGGGCCTCTTTCTTTTTTATTGCAGATTTACTGTGGAAGGACTTTTTCTCCCAGTTCCTGGCTGTAATTAAAAAAAGAAGAAGAAGAAGAAGCCTGAGTCATCTCCTTGGCCCCAGTTTGAATCCCATCCACTGTGGGAGGAAGAGTAAATTACTCGCGCTGCCTCAGTTTTCCTGGAGCAGTCACTAGGGTCAGGAATGCAGGTTTGTGTCCCAAATGGAACCCCCCTTCCCTCGGGAACGGGAGAAAAGAGAGTAAATGCTCTCTAAAGAAACTGAATCCTTTTCCCAAAAGAGGTGCTGAGAAAGCAAAAATAAAAGTTCACTTTAATATCTTCCCATATTTTTAAATGCTGTACAATGCCATTACCTATTCCAGAGATTAATAAACTCCAAGACGTTGTTTGCTTTTAAACGTGTATGATTTTTTTCTTCCCACTGAGTCTCTGATTCAGCACTTTGATAAGCTCTTTGCAATTTTACCACCCAGTAGCCAATTCACTTTGCTTTAATAGGACACACTATACATCCCTGAGTCACAGAAACACTCTCTTTTTTCGCTGTGTTAAATAATGATATACATTTTCAATTTATCTATGGAGAATGCTAGGCTATGACAGCTGTATTTGTTTTTCACGATGTAAAGTGAATGATAATATCTCACAAGCTGATTTATTTCCTTTTCTGTCGACAGTGATCTCACTATGCAATTTCAGCTTAAAAATATGGATATTGATGTCCCAGCTGCTTTAACTCTAGAGAAGGCTAGCTCTTTCCCAAGAAGCAACAATTTTACTTAAAAGAGGACAAAGACAGAAACAAAGAGAAACATTTCTCCGGGCCATCTAAACCAAATGAGCAAACAGTCCTCACAACCAACTTAAATTTTGACCACATGGCAAGATTTTTCTTGTTAAGGTACAAGATATAGAAATATCCATGAAAATGACAAACCAAATAAAGCATGAATTCTCATAATTAGAGTTGTCATTGTTATTTTCATGTTATTGACCAAAAAAAAAAAAAAAAAACCTCATTCACATACTCCTTTAGGTTTGCTCCATAAGTTGTGCAAAGAAAATACTATAAATTGAACTAAAATGTTGTGGATGGTATGCGATAAGCCGGTTTTTACGTTTTATTTTGTTTTGTGGGTTTTTCACTTAAAGGAACCTAATAGGCTGTATCTCAGTTGAGAAAATTATGTATGCAGGGCCTGAAGCAGTGATTTATGCTATGACGTATGTCTTTCTGACATAAAAAGTATTTGTCAAGAAATGCATGACACAAGAGCAACTATTCTAAGTGTTTTAAAAGGAGCAAAGAGTACATGACTTTCATCAGTCAATAATGTATCTGACATAAATAATGATGGAAAACTGACAGCTACTAGATGCGATTTACATGCTTTAAACTCCCACAAACAAAAAGGTAAGAAATATCAATTTTGTAATTCGTGGTAATTTTTCTGTAATGTAATTGTATTTCTATTCATTGCAACAAGCATTATAATTGTATTAGTAATCGGTGAGTCATCTCATGAATAACATCTTTAATTGAATACTTGTTTTCATAGTATGGCTGTAACTCTGCCTCAAAATTGGGTTTGATTTGGCACTATGGAAGAATAGATTTAATCTTTCATCTACCATCTGTCTTTCATGAGTAATGTTATATTTAAAAAAATGTATCAAAAGAAAACCATGAGGTGAGGAGTGACAATGCAGAGTTGGAACTGGTCAGATCCAACAATAACAATGAACATTAACCTTGGAAGATATAACTTTTCTGCAACGCTGAAGAAAGACAGTTCACTCTTATGAAACCAAAGAGCAATATCTGTTCTAAATGGCTCTGGGAAAAACCAAGACATCACAAAATATTTTTCTCAAAAGACGCGTACTCTACTTTGGAATCTGAAAACTTCCCATTTGTACGTACTGACTGCGTCATTTTGGTGCAAACTCTGGGCTTTCACACTCCGAAGCATGTACATGTATCTATGTAGGAAAAATCAGTAGACAGGGCCTCACACCACCACTTAATCCATGCAGTTCCCCCCAAATCTTTTACCTTACTGGTTCCATTATCATGAAGCAATGATTTTATGTGGTTTTATCTTCAATTTAGAAGTACACAAAAATCATCTAAGCCTTCCTGCTTTGGGCTATATTGCAATTACACACAGCAAAAGTTCAAATACCATGCTTTGTTATAACTCACTTGAACGCCTTTATTTTTTCAAAAGTACTTTGCCAGCAGTGACAAAGACAGGCTACATGCTCTCACCAAATCCACGTAGCCTTCTTTCTTAGCTCATGACTGTATTTCATTTCCCAGCCTTGCTTGGAGTTAGGAGTGGCCACATGGCTGAATTCTAGCCAATAGATCAGGAAGAGGCAATAAATGCTCCTTCCAGACATGGTCCGGAAGAGGCTTCCACATCCAGTCCACCATGCTTCCTCTGCATCTACTGGCTAGATGGAGCAGTCTCTGATGACCTCAAGGAAGGTGGATGCATTAGGGGCTAGTTGAATGCATGAATGTGGAACATTGCCCATCTGTGTGTATATGAAATAAAACATTATGTTAAACAGTTGAGATTGGGAAGCCTACCTAATTCAGCAGCTGGAGTATTCTTACTAATACACACCCTCATGCCTAAATCTGCTTGACTGGTATCAAAAAATAAAATCAGATCAAGTTAGAAAAACTGTAAAAGTTTATTGTCATGTACAAAGCAGTACAGATCCTGATCATACCAACATTGGTAAGAAGCTCAGAGGCTGGCTCAGCACCTGTAGCTCAGCAGCCAGGGTACCAGCTACAGACACCGGAGCTGGTGGGTTTGAATCCAGCTCTAGACTGCCAAAAAACAATGACAATCACAACCAAAAAATAGCTGGGTATTGAGCAGGCACCTGTAGTCTCAGCTACTTGGGAGACTGAGGCAAGAGAATTGCTTCAGCCCAAGAGTTTGAGGTTGCTATGAGGTGTGATGCCACAGCACTCTATGCAGGGCATAGCTTGAGACTCTGTCTCAAAAAAGAAAAAAAAAAAGAAGAAGCAGCAGCTCAGAGGCACATCATCACACCATGGTCTATAAGGCAAAAATGAGGAATTTAATTTTAATCTTTAAATTCTTACAGCAAGTAACTATTGCAATGGAGGTTTGCAGATGGCAGGGAATTGGTTAAAAGTGATCATGTTGTAATATATTTGGAAAGTAGTTTAAGTTTTGTTATTTATTATTTCATTGGTTATGATTTTATCAGAGGTATTTATAAGAAATAAAACTAAGTTTCATTTATTCTACATAATCAAAAATCAAGTGAGGTAAAGTTTTGCTTATGTGGCCTAACTGGGTTTTTTTCTGCATAAGGAATTCCTCAAACCTGGTCTTCCTTTTGTTTTATTTAAAGTGGTGCTCAGGTATAGAAAGTGATAATTTGGGTTATTGTTCAGGAAATGCTCACTGCCCTGTCCCACCCACTGTGCAAAGAACAGACTGCCTGCCTGGTGCCCACTGGCCTGACTTGCTTTGGCCAACAGCTTGTTGGCAGATGTGCTGTGAGAAGAGGCCTTGAATACACCCGTGCCGTCTGGCCTTGGTGAAGGTGCTCTGGTGATCTGTCTGAGAAAAGTGCCCTCAGTAGCTGCTCCCCTTCAGCTTAAGCCACTCAAAAATCACGTACATAACCTGACCCCAGCCTCTAGCCTAGAGTGAAAGCCATCTGATCCGCCACTGGAAGCAAAGCCCTTCACAGATCAGCCAAAGTCTGGTCAACCTGAACACCTGAGAGAAAGAAAATGATAATGCTTGTTGCAAGGCACTGATCTCCGGGAATGGTTTGTTAAAGCCACAGCTGACCGACCCAGACAGGCGGCCTTAGCATAGTATGGCTAAGAGTGTACACTATAAGGCCAAATTCTTCTATGTCAAATTTCTACAATTTATTTATTAGCTGGGTTCCTTTGTGCAAGTTATTTAAACCATGTCTCGATTTTCTCACATGTATAATGGGACGATGATGGCATCTATCTCAGGTAGTTAATGTTTATAAAATGCTTACAACAGTGTCTAGCGCGCGGTAGCCCCTGTAATCGTGTCTACTGGATAAAGAAAATAAACCTCACCACAAATGTGGCAGCTAAAGATTCCTGCCAAGAGCATGACAAATTCTATATCTATTATTTCTGCCAGAGGGTACGATTCTCCGGAGCCCCCATAATCAGGAGTCACCGTTACATTCAGTTAGGAGTTGTGCGTGCTGCAGGCCTCCCTCTGATGAGCTGAAAGATCTGGATTTAAATCCTGTTTTACCCTCGAAACACTGTCTCAGACGCTGTGTTTCAATTCCTCATCAATAAAATAATGTATTGCAAACACTTACTAAATGTTAGTTATCCTTAAGTCAGGCAAACAATTGGATTTTTTTGACTTCAAAGTATTATTTACCTGACTTTACTGAAAATAACCTTTTCTGATCTATTTACGACAGAGAGATTTTCGTAAGGAGCACTCAGACAAAATAACAGTGCAGTCGCACCCTCCTCTACAAACACAAATCGCTTCACCTTTTATTTTTATTTTGTTCTAATATCTCTGCATAATACCAATCATAAGAATGATTCTTATTATTATGTCCGTGTTACCTTTTTATGCTTATGTAAATAATACCGTTTCTACCTTCTATTTACTAACAATATTTCTGTTATTAATCAAAAAGAACCCTCAGATCACATTCATTTCAATAGCAGTTTAATTTAAAAGGTAAGACACGTGGATTATGTAAAATATGAAACCACAATGTGGGCATCTTTTTTACATGAAAATAACCTTAATTTCCCTGTTTGACTCAGAAAAGAAATAAAAAGAATGATTGTTATAAATCAAGAAAAATTCATAACTTGCTGGAGGTGTAACAGCTGTTGATTTAAGGTTTGTCTTCGATAACACGACGCTGCTGGGAAGATAACATCTTTTTGACAAAGCTGCAAACATAAAAATTACAAGGCTTTACTCAACATTTAAATATTTTCTCCATATCAGTCACAGGAAAAAAAAGATTTCTTTTATTCATTTATTCTAAAATACGTTTGAAGCATATGGTATCTCATCAGCAACTTTACAATAAAACTTGCTATTTTCTTGTTTCACAGGTATACAGTAGAATTGTGACATCACAAGTAAAAATAAATTATCCTCAATTTAGAGAAATGGTTTACTATTATTATGAACAAATAGTTCCTACCATTGCTAATATACACCCAGAATTCAGCAGACACCTGGTATATTATTCATTTTATTTATTATCAGCTAGAAGCAGGTGATTGAAAAATTAAGTGACAAAACAAAGCATGTATTGCACTGGCTGGAAAAAAAATATCTCCAAAGTGGAATGTTGAAAATGCCTGAACTTTGCAGGCACTTGGAGACAACAGCAGGCTTTTATTTATCTAACGGTCGCTGTGTTACTGGGCTTGTTCTCGCACTGTAGAATCACAAGCTGTGAAATTTATGCTGAGTTTTGTGTTTCTTATTTATCAGCGCCATGCATGGAGAACATCGTCAAGAGAAGTGGGGAGATCGGCGCTAAGGAATGGCCTCCTCGGTCTTCAGCAAAACCCGGCGTGTCTCCTGCCTTCTATAGATTGCACTTGCCTTAGAAAACCAGATTTGCTTCTGATTAAATGTTGTTTTACTTTAAATGCTTCTGTCTTTTACATAAGACCATCTTGTGATGTCACTGCATCCCCTGTGTGCCCCAGCCTTCTACGGTCACTTCTTATTTGAATATTCTGATTAAATCACTTGATTCCCGATGCCACATGCTTGGGGAAATTCAACCCCTTCTCTGCCCCCTGGAGAATTGGGGCAGAATGGCCTACAAGTCTTCTGGATACCGCTCACTCTTTGGTTTTACTTTGAATTCTTGTTCTTGCCTAATTCTTGATTCCTAGCAATGGTTTCTCCTCCTGGAACTCTCAGCTTCTCTCTGCACCATTGTTCATCCCAAACTGGACACTATGCCTGGGTCATTGTCTAAAATGCCACAACCAAAGGTTGTATGTACAGCAGAGTGTTGGAGGTTTGAGGAAAATAGAAAACAGCAAATAGCTTTCAGGTGAATGTCGAACATCACTTCTCATTTACTTACTCATCCCTTCAACAAATATCTATTATGCACCTGTCGTGGGGGCCCTGTGCAGACAGTGCCCAAGACCCTGGAGCGGCAGCAGCGAATGAGACAGGTGAGAGCTCCTCCTCATGTGGGGCTTGCACTCTTGCTGTAGGAGAACAGTAATAAACAAATAAATGAGTGAAATAGGAAAGTTAGAAAGTGGTGCTTTCAAGAAAAAAGAACCAGGGAAGGCAGAGAAGTGTTCAAGAGGTGCCACTTCAGGTAGTGCAGTGGGGGAGATTTACTGCAAAGTATTTAGAAAAAGACCGAAGCACAGATGGGAGGAAGCTGTGGAGAGATGCTCGCGAGAGTGGTTTGGGTAGAAGGAACAGCAAATGCAAAAGCTTTGATGTCAGATCGTCTCAGGAATGTTTGCATCACAGCAAAGAGGAGACGAAGGGCAAGTTCTCAAATTGTTCACCACCCAAAACCTTCTCAGGATTCCAGAGTCTTCTATTAACTATATTTTCTATTTGCTGTGTTATCTGGGGCTCCGTCCAGCCGAAGCCTGCTCAGCCGCTTACCCTGTCTTGCCCACTCCCTCCTGTTAGCACCACCAGGTAGCCTCTGTCCAGGCTTCCCTTTGCTGCTGACTCCCCCCGCTGTGGTCCTGCATGGCCAGGTGTGCCCACACCTCTTGGGAACTGTGAGTAACAAATTCTCTTTTCAGTGGCCTTGTCTCTTGATCTGTCGTCCTCACTGTACCTGATAAAACCTAAATCCTGAATACATTTTAGAACACATCCCTACCCAGCAGCCAGTGAACAACTCACAAATTCTTTTTATTCCTTAACAGAGGAATGGGATAGTTTCTACCTTGACACAAAACTAAAAACACACCAATTAGCTTTCCTACACAAAATAAAAGTTGTCCTTATGGCATAAAAATTCTACTCCACTTCTGATTATACAACCATAACCCCTTACCATCATAGCCTCGTTCCAATTGTATACACCGTTTAACTCTTTAATATGAGCTGTGTTTCCTAAGTGAGATGTAATTCGCCACCTTAATTGTAAGTAGTCTATTCCCCAAGGACATGACCCATATACTGCCCCAAAGATCTCAAAGACCAAGAAAATTTGCAGTATTTTTCAGAAGTAACCACCTATACAGACCACAATAAGTTGGTTTCCCTAGAGATTCTGTGTTCTGGGTTGTCTGGGCTCTAACAAAACCACCTGTCTGGTTTGATGACCTGAAAGCTGCTGAGGCAGAAATGGCCTCAAGGGTCACCCTCCACTCTGATTGGAAACATAATGAATTGAGTTTCTTAAACTGCTGGACAACAGAAATCTCATTCAACTTCAAGTTCTGCTAAAGGAGGAGGAGACGGGGGGTTTCCATGGCCAAGTAAGTACCTTTTGTAAAGACAACATAAGATATTTTACAACCTTGGAGATTGACTGGGTACCATGTAATTTGAAAGGGGGAGAAAGAAAATAAATACTAGAACCTATAAAAGCCTGGTAGCAGGTTCCGCCTGTGTCCATGTCCTTATCTCAATGACTAGGGAAACAGTACATGTTTTGTTTTTGTTGTTTGGTGTTGATATTTTTCTTTTTAATTTTCATGTTTATCTTGGATTGTCAAGTAGACATATATTTTTATGTACTATTAATTTTTTTCTCAAAAGACAATTAAAACTCTCAATCAGCTAAATTTTTGCCTGCTATGTAGATTAATTCTACGGGGGTAAGTAACATAGTTCTGATTTCTAAGTGTTAATAAGTGTCAAAAATTCCCAAAGTGACAGTATCATGTATGTTACTTCCTTTTCATAGTTTGTATTAATTCCTGGTCCTAAAATAACCGTGGAGTGTTATTTTTCAATTATGTTTCTATAGAGTGATGGAAAACAGAATCATGATTCATAGTAACAGTGTGTTTTCCTTAAAAAGAATTTTGTGCTACTGCAAGGAAAAGACTGCATGTCTGTTTAATTCATTACCATATTTTCTGGTTTATAAGCTGTGCCAGTTTAGAAGGCACAGCTTTTATATGCATATTTGGGTGGGATGGAATTTTACAGTCAGTAGAGTAGAGGGAAAATGCATCTTTCTGCTCTGACAAGGTCAATGGGTCTTCCTACCAGGGTGCCCTGGGAGCTCTTCAGCCACTCCGGGGAAAGTTAGGGTTCTGAGTAGGGAGTTCTGAAATTTATCAAAATGCCGGCAGAGCAGACCACCCTAGGATTTCACCATCTAGTGGCAGCTACTGCAAATTAAAACCAATTACTCTGAATGAGATGTCCTTTGGGTGTGTAGCTAATCAATTTACTTCTCTCAGTAGCTTCTATTTGACAGTGCGAATTCCCATATTCTAAATTGAATATGATGTGATTGATATATTACAAAACATGTTTTCCAAAACAGAGGTTATTGGTTATATCAGAATCAGGTCTGACTGCCAAAGCATTCATGTAAGAAGTAAAATTGAAGCGACTGTTACAACAGCTGCTTTCTTTATCGCCATAGAGATAATAAAGATGATAAGAATGTACAGAGGCTGCTGGTAAGGTTAATGGTGATCAGAAAACAAAGATGGTTCTTAATGACAAAACCAAGATGGGACCATGTTTATTAAACTGTCTACAGGAAATATAATTATACTTTTGCGATTTTTTTTTCCAAACTGATTAGGACCTAAGGTCCTTTTGTTATCGTGGACACAACATTTGTTCTAACACAACTTTTGAAAACGCAAGGATTTCTAGAACAAAACAATCAGGTGGTGGCAGATGAGCAAGCCACTTGCTGGCACATCTACAGACAGACAATATTTGCATCATCTCTTATATTGCAAAAATATCCACTTTGTCAATGTCCCTTAAATACTGAGTTACCATATTCGAGAAGTCCCTTCTGTTCTGTGATGCCTCTCCACCTAGCTCCACTTCTGATAGCTTGCATAGTCTTTAGAGACCTTCTGTTCCTCCCAAGCTCCACGTGCGAGCTTCTTTTTTTTTTTTTCTAAGACAGAGTCTCCCTATGTCACCCTCAGTAGAGTGCCATAGCATGACAGCTCACAGCAACCTCAAACTCTACAGCTTAAGAGATTCTCTCACCTCAGCCTCCCAAGTAGCTGAGACTATAGGCGCCTGCCACAACACTCGGCTATTTTTTGTTGCAGTTGTCATTGTTTTTTAGCAGGCCTGGACCACGTTCAAACCCACCAGCCCTGGTGCATGTGGCCAGTGCCCTACCCACCGAGCTACAGGTGTTGAGCCTCCACTTGGGAGCTTTTTACGGCCCTCTTCCTGGGCTTATAGTTGCTGCCTAAGCATATCTCCCCCTTTTCTTTTAATTTATGAGTTTATTTCAGGCTATGTGTTGGTGTAAATAGTTAAGCTAATTTTAATTAAAATATTAAGTAAGCTTTCACAAGGCAAAAAGCAAATGGTTTTGTAAAGTCCAGATATATTACATCTGCTGAACTCCCTTCATCCACTTTGTAATTTGATCAAAGGACAGCAATTCAACATGTTGGCACGATGCGTTCTGTGCAAACCCTCACTGCTTATCACGCAGACTCTCCTGCTCTCTGAATGCGTATATTATACTTTCTTAATATCCACTCTGATATTTTACTGAGAACTTAAGATAATAATGTCCAGAAGGGCTTTATTCTTCCTAAAATATTTTCAGCTTGGTTATTGTTTCCATTGTTTTTGAAATGCTTTGGTTGCCCCAATCCCAGAAACTATTTCCCTATGGAAACATAAACACAGTGGGCAATTTTCCCAGCAACTATGGGTGCTTTATTTAAACCCAACATGGTTAACTGCTGTAGTCCACGTATTCATTTTTTAGCCTATTGAGTTCATTGATGGTATCGTTAATGTTCGGTACAATTGTTATCTTTTCAGCTAACTCTTCCCTGATGGAATCATAAGAAAAATTGGTAGTTTCTGAGTGCCATTTCAATCAGAGCTTATGTTTGTCATTTTAGAATACTTTTAGGTGTGTTTTACTAACTCTGTGACATATTTAGTCACGCTGGCTTCAGCATATGGAAATGACTCCATTTCTCACTTCAGTATTCTTCACCATGGCAAACCCAATAATTACCAGTTGGTCTCTAGAATTCACAAATCAGCAGTGAGGCTTACAGTCTGCTTCTTTTACATAAGCTAAACATAATGCCTTGACTTTTATCCTAATCAGAAGCGATTTCTATTTTGTTAATAAGACATTTATTAACATCACTTATTTGACAATTTAACCCATTGCAGTTAAAATTGATTGGCCCCTTTTTAAAGAGTTTTCACAAAATAAAAAGATTGTTTTCACACTTTTGTACGTATAAAAATTCCAGTGGAACAAGGATGTGAGCAGGAAGGAATAAGACCAATTCCCTTAGAAACTCTAAGGAGAGAAGGTCAGCGGTGCAGGCTGACACGGCGGCTTCCCCTCATACAGGAAGTTCTAAGGATGTCATCTTTCTTCGTGATACCAAATCAAAGCTATGGACACCTGACTCACCGTTGTCAGCAGTGTCAGTCCCTTTTAATAGCTCACTTCCTTTTCTGAGCAGCTTAGGAAGATCCTTGAGCTTGCAAAATTCTGAAGCAACAAAGGAGAGTTCCAGGTCAAAGTTGAGCAATGGACGCTCCAGCCCACGTGCGAAGTTTCTGCTCTGCAGGTGGGTTCATGTCATCCCCACCAGCTCTTCTGGGCCCCCATAGGACTGCCGTCAGTGCAAAGTCCTCCCAGACACCCAGACAAATGTCATTTGGGGATTCTGACACCTCTTAGGTTCTGTTCTCTGGTGAGACCCTGGTCTCTGCCATCTGAAGGCACAGTCAGCCTCTGGGCCTTTCTCTGAGGAATTCTCCTTCATCCCAAGGTCAAACCTTTATTTCTCCAGCTCGTGGAGAGAAAAAAGAAACACCACCACCTCGTTTTTCTTTTCCTGGCCCCCTTTTGTTCATAGCATATTATGAAGCTTCAAAGCTCAAAACATAAAAGAAACTATTCATTTTCCGGTTTCTTTGGGGATATAATAACTGATCTCCCACTTCCCCAGGAAAATGGTGTGCTTTTTTTATACATAGAGGAATAATACAGCTAGTTGACTTTTCATATATTACTGCATTAAATGCTTAATAACTCACTCATTCTACAAGGAACTAATGTAACTGTTTTCCCCAAACTGGGATGAAAAGCCTTTGAATAAATTTCAGTGTTGTGCTTACAGTTAACCAACACTTTATCTCGTCACCCCTTCCAATTTCCTGGCTTTCTTCCATTTTTCCACTGGTTTATCCCTAACTTTCTGGGCAGTTGAAGATGAATTAATACTATGTCCAAAGCAGATGGCACCAGGCTTTTAATAAACAAGAGACACTTACATGTAATAATAATAAATATTATTCAAGAAATTTACTTATTTAGAGGCTGTATGGGGCTAATGTACATTTGCTCATCTGAGCAAATTAACTTCTTAGAGAAAAAAAATATTTCTGCGAGACTACACCTCCAGCTACAGCTAACAGAGCAATTCAGCATCATCTCTAGAAAAAACTTTTAGAGAACAGTTCATGACAGTTGGTCAATTATATCACTTTAGAATATGACAGACAAAATACTATTATTTTCTAAGAAGAGACAGATTTCTTTGCGTTCTTGCAGAGTCAGGATTTACTAATGATTCAAGTATATGTAGGAGAGTTGACTTAAGTTCAATGGAAGCAGAGTCTGTACTGCTAGCATTAAAGTAAACCTACAATTATTTATATCTACTATTAATAAAATAGAATAAGCAGAATTAAAATATGAAATGCTGAGTGAGAGACATATTTTAAAAAGAGGAGAAGATGATATGATTTAAAATGCAACTATTACGTGTAGTTACATTAGTGGAAGAGAGATGACTAATAATCAATCCACTGAGGTTTATAACTCACTTAAATATTTTAGGGTCATTTATAAGATACACAAGCTACAAATGCTTATTGGTATAAAGCTGTAGCCTAGCAGTTAATTTTGTTGTTCCTGAAGGATAGCTTGTTGATTGCTGTCTTTGTCTGAGTATTCTGAGAGCCACTCCAGGAGAACCAATAGTGATTTAGAGGACAGGTGGTGCTCTGATCCGGATATGAGACAGAAAATGCGAGCTAAACAGGGTGCACCTGGAAGGGGCTGGGAAACACTGGGATCAACCCAAGTTGTGGGCATTTTAACTGAGTGCTTGAAATATCAATTATTGGAGAAAATAAAAATCTTTTAAATCTACATTGCACTAAGTTCATGTTGCTAAATATACTGATGGATGGGTAGATAGATAGATAGGTGTAAATTTCTTTTAAGGAAACAGATTTATCATTTGAAATTAGAAATTGCTTATCTCTTTAAAAATTTGAAAAAGTAACATTCTGTGTCCAACTGGACAAGGCTATGATCCTGCGTTAATATGGGCAAAGATCAGAGCCCAACATTCAAAGCTATTCTTGGACAATTATGAGGAGGAAAGCTCTTTACCTAATTTACTTGGCTTTATTTATAAATACTCAAGGATACATAAACTTTAACAGAGTAGCATGTTTTTGACAACATTCAGAGTTATTAAACTTGTATTGTAAAACCAGGAAAAATAAATCTCCAGATGGCCTCTGGGTGCTGATCCGCCAGGACATCAACAAATTCACATCTGGGCCTGACGGAGGCTCACGCTTATAATTTCAAGACTCTGGAAGGCCACGGCAGGTGGATTGCTTGAGCTTAGGAGTTCAAGACCAGCCCGAGGAAGAGTGAGACCCTGTCTCTACTAAAAAAAAAAAAATTAGACCGGCAAGGTAGCAGGCACCTATAGTCCCTGGGAGGCTGAGGCAAGAAGATGGCTTCAGCCCAAGAGTTCGAGGTTGCTGTGAGCTGTAACTCCAGGGCACTCTACCCAGAGCCACAGAGTGAGACTCTGGCTCAAAACAAACAAACAAAATTCACATCCTGGGAGACCATATTATACAATCTGCTCTAATTTTTGGATTTTACAGCTGAACTCAGGTCCTCCAGCGTGGACTAATAAAACCTCAAATTTTTAAGCCATAAAAGGAGAGTATAAGAATATGAAAATGTGGTAATACCCCAGATCCCCTCTTATGATTTGATTCTCCCGGCTTGATGAGGAATTTTTGGTACTCTAGAGGGCTTTGTCACGTGGGTCCCTGGGAGGATGTGTTGCCCTCGCCACAGTGCTGCGTGGATCAAACTTGTCTTAGGTCACCAGTAGTCCCTTGATGGAAGGTGAACAAGGAAGCTTCATCACTGGCACCTGAGACAGAGGCTTTTTAAGTGGTCAAAAGGCAGCAAACTGTCTTCCGCCATTTTCCTTTCCACCCAAACTCAGGGATTCTGGACGCTGCAAATGGTGGAGCTGCCTGCCAGCCCACTGAGACCCAGGAAGCCTGGAAATCCCGCCTGTTCTCCTCAGCCCCTGGATTTCTCTGGGCCAACCGTGAACGCAGATGGGGGTCTGAAGGAAAAGGACTGCTTTCTACTTAATCTATAGTATCTGCCCAGAGGACAGAAACGAGCAAAAACAGATAAATACTGTCTTCTATAATGATGGTTTTCAAAATATGGTCCTCAAACCAACAGCATCAGGACCACCTTGGAACTTAGAAGAAACGTGATTTCTCACTCTCTTACCCCCAGACATAATCAATAGGAAACTCATATTCAAGATCAGAAACCGGTATTTTTAAGAAGCCTTCCAGATGATTCTGACATGTGCTGAAGTTTGAAAATCACTGACTTGCCATGCTGACTATCAGGGCAGAGAGATGGGGAGACTGTCCCCAGATTTATGTGAGAGGCCCACTGGTCAGCAGGAGACGTGAGGCAGGTTGTACTCGCCGAGGACAGCTGGTCTAATCCCTGTCCTACCATGTGCATTTCAAACACTGATCTTGGTGGTCCTTTAGGAAAGTAGGTCTGTGTCCCGTGCCCTTGAACGAATCTGTATAGACTCACCATTCAGAGTTAACCTACAGGATGTGGCAGAAATGATGCTGTGGGGCTCGGCAGCTTAGTCTCAAACACAATCTGGTTTCTGTCTTGCTGGAAGATTTGCTCCTTCAAACCTGTAAGAAATCTGAGTCCTTGAGGCCTCTCTGCTCTGAGGAAGCCCAACGTGGCCCAAGAGAAGAAGCCCAGTGAAAAAACCAAACTACAGAGAGGGGTGCTGGCCAGAGCCCCGCTGCTGTTTCAGGGTCCTGCTGTTCCAGCTGCGGCCACCACCGTGTCACTGCAGCCGCATGAAGAATATGACCCAGGACCTGCCATCTGGGCCATCTCGAATTCCTGACCCACAGACTCTGTGAGAGATAATAACGTGGGTCTTCTTTTTAAGCCACTAATAGTCAGTAGATAGCCGAACATATGGTTTTCTGGTAATCTAACCTCATTTTTGTTTTTTTTTTTTTAATTCCCAAATGCAGTCAGTCATCTTAATGCCATTTATGAGATGCTCTTTGCTCTTTGTAAAAGCCACCCTTACTATAGTAAGTGCTATTGTATTTCGGGGTCTATTTCTGGTCTTTTTTCTTTCCTCCATCGATCTTTCTCCCTAGGCCTGTGTCTTTTCTACATTGTTTTGAATATAGCTCTGTAACCCGTTTCAGTAGTGAGCAGGGCTATCCCATCCTGAATTGCCTTTTTTAATAGTGTTGTGTCTAGTTCACTGGGTGAATTTTAGAATCATTTTAAAGGTCTAAAGATAGACATTTTTTTTAAATCACATAAATTTTACTTTAGTCTTCAATTGATTATCTTGCTTTACAATACTAAGAGGTCACGTGGAATTTGATATGTTTCTCCACATATTTAAGCTTTATTCCATGTTATTTAGTGATTCATAGGTTTGTTTCTTCACACACTCCTGAGCCTTTCTTGGTAAATTTATTTTCAAGCATTTTCTACTTTTTGCCTCTAGTACTATTACATTTCATTATCTTTTCTCCAACCCCACATGACATAGATATTTTCTAATAGGCATATTGCAAAAGTGTTGTCTCTTTACAACTGCCTTACTAAACTCTCTAAATCATCTTATCCACTTTCAGCTTATTTTCATTAACTGCAGAGGTTTTGTTTCCAAGTAGATACTTACACTTTTCACTAATAATTATAATTTTTCTTCCTCCTTTCCAATATTTCTACCTTATTTCATTATCTAGTCTTGTTGCATTGGCTAAAAATTTCAGGGGAAAAAAATCACTATATTTTCTAAAACAAAAGTTGCTGTGTTTCCTTAAATATCTCCTAGAAACAACGCCACTTACATCAGCTTTTATGATAAAAAAAAAAAAACACAATAAGACTCATGTCAGAAATATCTAGCAGCATTCCTTGGTGGAAGAAAAGTCAGGCCAAAAAATGCGCCAAATTAGAGTCAAGCTGATGCAGAAAATTAGACAGGAGGCCCTGTGCTTAAATAACTGTGTAGAAGCCGCCACATTAAATGCCATCATCAAGTACAAGTAAATAAAATGAGAGGAAAGAAGGAATAACTCTGACTAAAGGAGGTGGGGTGACCTTTGAGTGGGAGTTTGAAATATGCATCAAATTCCAGCCTGTGAAGATAATACAGGCCAACAAAGTTAAGAAGAAACAAACATATTTGGGAAATACTGAGCACATGAGAATTGGTCAGAGCAGCAAGTGATGAGCGAAGAAAGTGAAAGAATAACCTAGAAAGTGCAGAAGGCCAGGCGAGCAAAACACAAACAACGTAACTAACGTGGAATGGAAACTTACCAAACATGGAATGGAAACTTACCATGTGCCGGGGACGGCCTCAACTGCTGCCTTCCTGTTTACTGGACAATATCTCTACAAGCTTAGACTGTATGTGTTAAGTCATGGAAGTTTATGTGAGTTTTGCAACAAAAAGATGACATGCCTAAAGCAAACTTTAAGAAGAATAATTTGATAACAACATTCAGGATGATAAAAGAAGAATCTATCCACCCCAGTGGCACTTCAGAGGCGTTGCTAGAGTGACCCAAGCCAGTCAGGGCAGCATCCTCCCCGTAGCCCCTGCCTCATTTCACACTCCCCCCACCACACATCCCAAACTGACCTAACTGCCCTAAACTTGCTTGCAAACTGACGGTTCTCCTTTTTTTTTTTTTTTTTAAAGAGATGCCCTCGGATCTAGAGCACATGTGTGTATTGCTGTCCATGTGAGTAACAATTGGGTGCCTTAGACTTCACTAAGTTCTCAGTAATAAATCATGTTAATGAGCCATGCATCATGCCTGTGGGGTCATAGTTAATGTTCTCATTTTAGAGACAAAGAAATGGAGGCTCAAAGACCTCAGTAACCTTGTCCAAGTTGACAGCCTGTTAATGGCTGATGTGGGAGCTACCTCTGACTATGCGGGCTGTTCGTTTCACCCGTCTTACCAGCAGCTCTCAGCATCTCAGGAAATACGAGCAGAGATCAAGTTTGGCTGAATGAATTTGGGAGAGAGTTAGGGGCATGTTAGGTAGAGCAGTGTGGGACAGGTAGATTCTAGAAAGGGTTTAAGGGTTTGTAGTATGTACTGAAGATAATGATCTGATGGGATCTTCAGCATCAATATAAACAGGAAGAAGGGCAGCTGGCATCAGGAAAACATAAGAACTCCAAGAAGATAAACTTGTAGACTGGGGAGGAAGTCTCCTAATAAAAGGCTGAGAATTTTAATGCAGGTTTATTTTTTTTTTAAATCGCTTCATACTCCTTTCAGTGAAGCCAACTTTGCTCAAAAGGGTGTGATGGAAAGGAAAGAATCTTTTGAACCAAATACAGTTGGGTCCAAGCTAAGTGTTTGTTGCTGGTTGACCTTAGGCAAGTCATCCAACATTTGGTGGTGCTCCTTCAAAAGCCCATGCCTTTTTACATCCCTTTTTTCCTTAAATTTGAGGGTACAAATGTACAAATGTTACATTGTTTTTGTTTCTTAGGTAAAGTTCAAGTTCTGGTTGAGCCTTTCGTGGCGGGGTGGGACAAGAGGAACAGCCTTACATTGTGTACATTAGTTGAGAACTCGCCAACTCCCCTCCCTCTCCCCCTCTCCCTGGGGACAGCTCCCTCTCACTAGGATATTCTTGTGTTTCTCTTTCATGTGGGCATGTAGTTGTTTACATATTGGTTTCATATTAGTATTGAGTACATGGGTGCTTGCTTTTCCATTCGTGTGATGCTTTGCTAAGAAATATGTGTTTCATATTTCAAATAAATATAGAAGATGTAAAGTCTCTTTCTCATGGCTGAATAGCACTCCCTGGTATATATTCCATTTTTAGTCTATCCCTGGAAGGCCCACTGCACACTTCTTTCCTTTGTGAATCTTAACCTATTTCAGACTTGGTTAGTTATTTCTTTATCTGTACAAACAACACTTTTTCCCAGATCCCAATGAAGGTAATTACCAAGTTATATTTTAATGGAATGTTTAAAATTGCTCTTACCTACAAACTCTCAGTTATTTAGGGGACGAGCCAGCATCCTATTTATATTTATATTCCCAACATCAAGCATAACATTTCAAAAGCTCCCACTGCAAGAATCCATGAAATTAATGCCGAGATGGATAAAAGGACAATAGACTACCAGGGAAGACTGGATGCTTACAAATTTTTGGCACAAAAAACCACGACAATTTTGTGGTGACCTCCAGTAATACTCAGTAGAAGAGGAATATCGACATCTTCTGGGTTGTCTGTGTGGTTTTTCTTGCCTCCTTCTAGCAATAAGCCTTTCACCTGGGGCTCAGGGCTGGACATGTGACCCAAGATAAGAAAGTGATTGGTTCAAGAATTAGAGCACTGAACCAATCAGAATCCTTCCCTGAAAATGTCCCTGTCCCTGTGACGAGGATTTCTTACCTTTGATAATCAGGTGAAAAAATGTGCATTACTACAATGTGGGCTTCATGAGAACAAGGACATTTTTAATCATATTTCTGGCAGGACAGTGATGAGTACAAACTAGACACTCAAAAAATATATGTTAGATAAGTGAGTCCAGACATTCAAGCAGCTATACTCTTAGGGTAGGGTTTTGGCCATTGGCAAATAAGAGTCCTAATCAACTGAATAGAAATCAGTTTAGAAGCTTCCTTATATTAGTACCATCTCTACCAAGGAGAAAAAAACAAAAGGAAAGAAAATGTAAAAAATTACAGCAATCTATGGTCTGAAAAAAACCATTGCATTTGGTATTTTGTATTACAAGAGTATCAAAGTGGTAATTCTCCTGACTTTGGATTTCCTTTAGTTGAAAGCTGGCAATCATGCATACCCATAAGCTATATTTTAATTAAACTTTTATTTGACCAAATTTGTACCTGATCCAGAATCCACTATAATAAAAGTTTGTATTTGCTTTTAAAGTATCATTGATCCACCTAACCCCAGTGAGAACAGCCTACATCGAAGCCCCAAAGCTGCAGATGCTGGTGTGGATGAGGAGAGAAGGGAACACTCTTACACTGCTGGTGGGACTGCAGACTAATACAGCCTCTTTGGGAAGAAGCATGGAGAATCCTTGAAGAACTCAAATAGACCTCCCATTTAATCCTGCAATCCCATTGCTGGGCATCAACCCAGAAGAAAAAAAAATTATTTATCATAAGGACATGTGCACTAGATTGTTTATTGCAGCTCAATTTACAATCATCAAAGATGTGGAAACAACCTAAGTTCCCATCAACCCATGAATGGATTAATAAACTGTGTTATATGTATGCTATTCAGCCATAAAAAAAAAAAAACAGAGACTTTACATCTTTTGTATTTATTCAAATGGAGTTGAAACACATTCTCTTAGTAAAGTATCTCAAGAATGAAAAAGCAAATTCCAATGTACTCAATACTAATATGAAGCCAGTAGGTGAACTAATACATGTCCACATAAGAAATAAGCTCAATTCAATTCAAGTTGGGGGGAGGGGAGAGGGAAGGGAGAGGGAAGAGGGAGTGGGATTGGTGGATTCCCACCCAAAGAGCACAATTTAAAAGTATATGGCACACCTCCTGGGGGCAGTATAGAACTACAACAGGGACTTTAATAAATGCAAACATTGTAACCTAATAATTTGTGCCCTTGTAGTAATCTGAAATATTTTTTAAAGGAAAACTATATATATACATATAT
>CAUYRH010168961.1:0-10456 GCA_963574655.1 Perodicticus potto
ACCTTCAGATACCCTGACCCCATATTGCAAGTGGGGGAGCATCTCAGGGTAGAAGCAGAAACCATTGGCTCGGCGCCTGTGGCTCAAGCGGGTAAGGCGCCAGCCACGTACACCTGAGCTGGCGGGTTCGAATCCAGCCCGTGCCCACCAAACAACAATGACGGCTGCAACCAAAAAATGGCCGGGCATTGTGGCGGGCGCCTGTAGTCCCAGCTACTTGGGAGGTGGAGGCGGGAGACTCGCTTGAGCCCAAGAATTGGAGGTTGCTGTGAGCTGTGATGCCACAGCACTCTATCCAGGGTGACAGCTTGAGGCTCTGTCTAAAAAAAAACAAAAGAAGCAGAAACCATAATATTTCTCCTCAAGCCAACTGTGGCTCAAAGGAGTAGGGCACCAGCCCCATATGCTGGAGGTGGCGGGTTCAAACCCAGCCCTGGCCAAAAATTAGCTTCTCTTCCTCCTGACCTGACTGCCAGAATGCTCAGCTGAACTACATTTCACAGAATTAAAGTCTGTCCCGGGAGTTAGTGTTGTCCATTGGACTTTATCCCAAACTACACATGTACAAGTGAATGAAATAAGATTGGGCAAAGGGGATGAAACACACCCCAGGCAGAGGGTCACTGGGGTGGGATGAGGCCCCTGGAAGGAGCTGAATGCTCTGTGATGAGCAAGATGAGACGACGCTGCTAAGGTGCCCAGAGGCCAGGTCACTCAGGACCTTGCAGAATTGTGAACTTTATACCAAATTATAATCCTTATGAGCCTGGCTTCAGGGGTTCTACTCATGTTCTCCTCTTTGTTATGTTAGAATTGGACTCCTGCTGTACACACAAGTTTTTAAAATCTTTATCCGTGGCTGGGGATCAGCCATCCCTATTTCAAAGAAGCCTGCACTTAAAATTCCTGCAAGATATTAATGCTTGTGGCTGGTATTTACTTTTTAAATCTTATTGTTAATGAACTAATTATTTAGTCTTATTCTATTTATTTTTAGTGTATTATTTTATTCTATTTATTATTATTTAATCTTATTCCATTATAGGGACTGTAGAGCTGGAATGCTAACCCAACATGCTCTGCTAATTTTCCACTCCACACTTTCATTCGAGACAGGAGCATCAACCCAGAAACAGGAATTCACGCCAGAGTACACGATCCCTTGCTATGATATATGTTGTCTAGAATCATTACTTTACATGACTAAGAAAGAGACAAAACTCTATTTTTGCTATTTATTTTAATGTGAATTATCCATTAATCCTCCCCTGAACTATGGAAGAATATAAAACAGGGAGTTCTAGAATAAGAGTTACATATTTAAAACATTCTTCTGGCATCTGTGTGAAGGAATTTGAAGGTCCAGAGGAGAAAGAAGAAGAGTTTAGCTGATCAGAAGGTGTGGGGGAGAGAGAGGGCAAGAATGAGGTTTCTGGCTAGCCAGCTGGGCAGGCGATGCCAGTTATTGATGTGAAGATGATGGAGAAGTAGGTTCAACTAGAGGGAAGATGACAAGTGTACACAGCCTGGGTCTGAGGTGTCCACGAGACACTCAAGTGCAAGGGTGGGAGGCAGCTGCATACTCAGATCTGGGCTTTGGAGGAGAGATTGGCATTTGGAAAGCACGAGAGAACAGGTGAATGATGAAGCGATGGGGGTCGTGGAGGTAGCTGAGCGAGTACAAGGACAGAGCAGAGACCAGGGCTAGCACAGAGCCATCAGGGACCCCAGTACATAAACATGGGGTAGACGAGGGCAGAGAGGGCTGAGGAGAGGCGGCTGAGACATAAGAGGGAAGCAAGGAGCCTGTGATAACTTGGCAGCCATAAGAAGAGTGTTTCAAGAGCACGGTCATCCTCAGTGCAGATGAGATATTAAATAAATGACAACCAAACCTACCTTTCGGATTTAGAGATGAGAATGTCACTGGTACATTAATAGAACCAATTGCAAGCTGCCGGTAAAATCCAAATCCTAGCCTGGACTGGGCAGTGATGGAGAAAAGAACTCAGCAAAGGCCAGGGCAGCTGCTAACCCTTTGAGAAGTTCAGATGAATTTTGTATCAAACTCAGAGGGTCGGTACTACACACCACATGGCTAAGAGCCAGATGGCAGGGGGTCAAATCAGTTTCTAGAGCTCGGAGCCTGGAAACCGGCACAGCACCATTTCCACTGTGTTCCCTTGTTCAAAGTGGTCCCAGCGTCCACCTGGATTCAAGGGGAAGAGACAGGCTCTGATGAGAGAAGGCTTCTCTCATGAGGCTTCTCTCTGATGAGAGAGGTGTCCAAGAATTTACAATCATTTAGACTTCCACAGCTCCAAACTCAGTGCTTCAGAGGGAACATACCTATACGTAACTACATTAGTTATTGGTTTCCTTTTCTTTTCCTTTTAATGTAGAGCCATGATTTCACTCTGCTGCCTGCCTAGCCTGTAGTGCTGGGCTATACTCACAGGCACAATCATAGCTCAATGTAAGCTTGAACTCTTGGCCTAAAGCCATCCTTCTGCCTTGGCCTCCCAAGTAGCTCAGACCACAGGCACATGCCAGCACACTTGGCTGATGGTTCGTGTTTTTTTTTCTACTTTTGTGGTGATGGTGTCTTGTTATGTTGCCCAAGCTGGTCTCGACTTCTGCCTTGGTCTCACAAAGTGCTAGGATCATGAGCCACTGCGCCTGGCCTGTGTTTCCAGTCTTTTTCTATTACAAATAGAGCTTAAGTAGTCTTGTGCATGAATCTTTCCATACTTTTTTTTTATTTTTGATAGAGACAGAGTCTCACTTTATCGCCCTTGGTAGAGTGCCGTGGCGTCACACAGGTCACAGCAACTTCCAACTCCTGGGTTTAGGTGATTCTCTTGCCTCAGCCTCCCGAGTAGCTGGGACTACAGGCACCTGCCACAACGCCTGGCTATTTTTCTGTTTTGCAGTTCGGCTGAGGCCGAGTTTGAACCCGCCACCTTCAGTATATGGGGCTGGTGCCCTACTCGATGAGCCACAGGCGCCGCCCTGTGTTCAACTTTTTTTTTAGATGGTAGTATTGCTAGGTCCAAGGATAAACATGGGTGTAATTTTGCTAGCTCTACCAAATTCCCCTTGGTTGCACTCTCACCAGCAGTGTTGAATTAGTGTCCAAGCATTGCCATAGCAACGTACCCGGGACTGGGAGGCTTAAACAACAGAAATTTATTTGCTCACAGTTCTGGAGACTAGAAGTCCCAGATCAGGATGTTGTTGGCCTCCTGGGGCGCCTCATGTCGCCTGCACGTGGCTGTCTGTGTGTGTGTGTGTGTGTGCGCTCCCCTGGTGTCACTCTATATCCATCTTTCCTCTTCTTATGAGGACACCAGTCATACGAGGGCCCACCCTAACAACCTGTCTTGAACTTAATCCGTCTTTAAAGGCCCTCTCCCCAAACACAGCCAGTCTCAGGTGCTGGGGATTAGGCCTTCAACACAGGAGTTTGAGAGGGACACACCCCAACCCATAACACATGTCTGAGTGCGTCTGTTCTCACAGCCTCATCGGCAAAGCGTATTAGATTGATGACCATCGACTAAGCAAGAAATGACATCTCATTCATTTTAAATTATCTTTCTCTTATTATAACCGAGGTTGAATGTCTTTTCACATGTTTAAGCCTTGTTTTTTACCCTCAGATAAATTTGCCCTATTTAAATTTGCCTGTTTTTCTATAGAAATGTTGTTCTTTTTCTTCTCAGTCTTCAGAAGTTCTCAAATAGGACTGTCAACTCTTTGTGATAGAAATTGCAAATATTTTTTTCCTAGTTCATCACTGGCATGGACTTACTTTTGAATTAGCTTCAGCTCAGGCTTTCCTTACCTGAATAGCATGAGTTCAGTCCAGGCTTAAGGGCCCAGGCTGAGACTTCCCATCACAGAGGACTCTGGGCCCTAGGCCAGCTCACACCCTCCTACGCCTGGGGGTGGGGGCATGGATTTACTGGATCCTGCCAGCCATAGACACTTGCCCAGCTTCCGCCTTTCCACAGACAGCCCAGCCACAGCCCCTGCCACGCAGAGCCCCAAAGACTTGCTCCATTCCCACATGGGCACTAAACCCCCAGCTGCCAGGACTTGGTCCTCTCCAGCTTCCCCCCGGGGCTACTTGACTTCAGTGGCTGCTACCAGCTTGGGCTGTGGACTCTATCTTCATTTCTGGCACCTGGGGAAGCATTTCCATGCTTTTGACTTCAGCTGGCTGTAAGAATTGTTTTTCAGATGATTTGCAGCAATTTTTTTTATATATATATGTTACTGGATGTGGGATTTCTACATCTGCTTGCTCGTGCCATTTCTGATTGAAAGTCAACATTAGGGCATGTATTTCCCCTAAGACGATGTCATAATGCATTAAGTTCTTAATTTTCTTTTTTCTTTTCTTCCTTTAGCAATTCTCTTGCCCTTAGCCTCCCAAGTAGCTGGGACTATAGGCACCAGCCATAGTACCTGGCTTTTTTTGGTAGAGACGGGGTCTTATTCTGGCTCACTCCAGCTCAGGCTGGTCTTGAACCTTTGAGCTCATGCAATCCATTGGCCTCAGCCTCCCAGAGGGCTAGGATTACAGGTGTGATATGTTCTTATTGCTTACCTTTTGTCGCACTTGTACTTCCATTAGAGAAAGGTACTTTTTCCTAGCAGCATTATTGTTTTTCTTCAAATTAGTGTAGTACAGAGAGATAAATATTCTTGGGAAAGGTAATAGAAACAGAAGGGTAACTAATTTTAAAAGTCTCTGATATATTTTTTCTTAAATAATGTATCTGTTCTATCACACTCTACTGTACATTGCCTTGGTTCACAATTTCCTCACTGGGAAGTTTTTACAAATTGCACCTTAGGAGTTTAGTTTACAGAGGGCCCAAGTAAACGATTCCCACACATTCATATTGTGCTGTTGAAAAGGGATAATAAGATAAAGAATCTTAAATGATCCTGCACCTCCCAGCACCCATCTCAGTTAAAGGCAAGGCAAGCCAAGCCCCAGATAGATGAGTCAGAGGAAGTCAAAAGAGGGTGAAAGAGAGGGGTGGCCCGCTCCCCTCCCTGGACACCACCCAGGATGTAAGCGTTTCTCATTGCTGGCAGCTTGGCCTTAGAATGCTTGGGGCAAGATGTTGACAAACAACAGCCTTGATGTCGTGATATTTCTCTGCAGTTCTGAAATTTTAGCACAAGTAAGAATTGTGCGTGAAGCTTATTAAAGCCTCAGATTCTTTCCTGGGTTCTGCCTGTAGAGATTCTGCTGCTGCGGCCCTAGGCCAAGGTCCAGCCATCTGTGTGCTTACCGGGAGCACCTAAGGAGTCTGTCGCACCTGCCCTGGACATTTCACTCACTATTCTGGGCGTGGTTTATAGGATTCAATCTGCAGGGCTTCCACCTCATCACTTAGCAATTAGTGCCTTGGAGAAATAGTTACAGGATGGACATTCTTTTTCCATAAGAAATCCAGTTTAGCTTTGTTTAAATTCCTCCCAGTTTCTCTTCCCTGCTTCCCCATCATCTTTCTTCCTGGGGAAATGAGCATGCAAGGATTCCATTAGCTCTCCAAAGCACGTTAAAAACATTAACTCAATCTGTCTGCTATTCACGAGGTTGACCTGCTTCCTTGTGGGGTTTCCTTTGTAATCCAGCTTTATCCACAAATAGTCCATTCATCACCAGCAGCATTTCCAGGCCCTGGGGCTTAAGAAGAATCCAGCTACTTATGTGGACAGCTGTCCCTTTCTCCAGCAACAATACTTGACCAAGGGTCCTAAACCCCATGTAGAAAACTAAACCTTGCTGTGATCATATAGTCGTTAGTTAAAAACAAAACAAAACAAAACAAAAAAATAAGCCTACATACTCCAGCCTGTCCACATGGTCATGCAGCTTAGGTCCTGGTGAAAAGGAGAAGCCAGGCTTGGCGCCTATGGCTCAAGCGACTAAGGCGCCAGCCACATACACCTGAGCTGGTGGGTTCAAATCCAGCCCGGGCAACCAAACAACAATGACGGCTGCAACCAAAAGATAGCCAGGCGTTGTGGCGTACTTGGGAGGGGGAGGCAGGAGACTCGCTTGAGCCCAGGAGTTGGAGGTTGCTGTGAGCTGTGATGGCACAGCACTCTACCCAGGGCAACAGCTTGAGGCTCTGTCACAAAATAAAAAAAAAAAGAAAGAAAAGAAAAGGAGAAGCCAGAGGTTGGCTGTGGCACTGTGGTCAGCACTGTCACAGACATACCGTGATGGGGATGCTTACAGCCCACAGGGGCACAACAGACCTAGGGGTGACAGGGAATGGACCTGGGAAGCACTTTTTGCCCTGACATCATATGAGATTGCGGCACTGGTGTATTGTTTCCCCTGGTCTCCATCCAGTCCAGCCCTTTCCCAGATGAGGACATCGAGGACTTGCCTGAAACCTCATGGCTTGGCAGGGCAGTTCCAGGCCTAGAACCAGGTCCCCTGACATCCAGTCTATTGTCACAATATCAAAATGTCCCCGTGGCCCCCATGACCCCACCCGTCAAGGCTGCTGCCTCCTTGGAATCTGAGAATCCTGGAGTGCAACCTTCCCATCTGAGCCTCAGCGGGTGGGAATTCCAGAAGCCTCAGCGATATCAGTAGGAGCACGAAGGTGGGGATGTGGGATTGGGGGAAAGCACCAGGGCCCGCAGTAAGGCAGATCCTTCCCAGGGCACTGCTGGGGAGCTCTTCCGCAGCATCTTTCCTCACCGGACGGTGGGGAGGGCCTGGGGGCTTCCTGCCCCTCCTCCCCCCCTCACGGGCCTGTCTCCGTGTCCAGCCTTCAAGGCGGCGGCCCTGATCCAGAGGTGGTACCGGCGCTACGTGGCCCGCCTGGAGATGAGGCGCCGCTGTACCTGGAGCATCTTCCAGTCCATAGAGTACGCGGGCCAGCAGGACCAGGTCAAGGTAGGCGGCGGGGGCAGGACAAGGCCGGTGGCTGGACCCGTGCTGGGCTCTCTCCTCGTCTCTGAAGCCGGGTGTCCCTGGGTTCCTCTGCAGCTCCACGGTTTCTTCAGTTACCTCACGGATCACTTCACCCCCGGCAGCCACAACGAGAGTGAGTACGAGCTGCACAGGCCGCGTCCTCCTGTCCCAAAGTCCTAGACGTCAGGGCAGGTGGGGCGGTGACCAGGGAGTGAGACCTCCGGTGGAATCCGATTTGGCTAAGGGCTGGCGAATGAACAGCGGAGTGCAGGTTTATCGCGGCCTTTCCCAAACACGCCTGGAAACCAGCGTCTGTGGGCAAGCAGTGACCTGTACGGGCAGGAAATGCGACAGGTGTGAGGGTGCGGAGGGCCCAGGACAGGAGGGCAGCCGCCAGGTTGGGTGGAAGCGGCGCAGGGCGCAGCCTCAGACTGGCCACCGGGTCGCCGCCCCGCCTGTGTCGGCTCTGGGGAGTCACCAGCTGGGCGGATGGGAGGAGCGATGGTGGGTCGCTGCCACCGGCCGGGTGGGGTTGGAAGTGCGGCCAGGGACGGGCCTCCCGCCTTTAAATGCCCGATCTTTGTACGTCCTGCAAATGCCATCTTTTAAAGGAAAAGTAAACTAGATAGCAGGCGATGTTTCGTTGACATAAAACATAGCTTTTCCTCCTGTGGGTCCCGGCTGCCTTCTCCTCCCCTTCTCGGCCTCTCTCCTGGTCCAGCCGAGGCCAGACCGGCAGGTCCTGCTTCCACTGCGGTTGGGGACCATGGGTCTGGTCTCAGCCGCTGTCCCCTGTCCGGCTAGGGGACTTCCTGACCCGCATGTTCACTGAGGAGAGATTCCCCGAGGACGCCGACACCGACACGCGCGGCGACTACGAGTCCATCGAGGTCCCCGACAGTTACGCGGGCCCGCGCCTGTCCTTCCCGCTGCTCCCCGCGCAGGCCACCGCCCTGGTGGAAGCTTTCCGGCTGAAACAAGTACGCTGGGGGTGGGGGTGTGGCCTGCAGAAAGAAGGGCCCCAGGTTAGGGTGTCCGTGCCGTGTGTCCACTGGAGAGACTCCCTCTCTGCTCAGCCAGGACCTCGGGGCCCCCAGCCTGCGCTTGTGATTGACAGCGCCCCTAGTCAGTCACCTGACCTCTCTTGGTTAGATGATTACTGAGCACTGGTCCTTGCCCTTCACTGCTGGTGGCCCTGGGGATACAGACAGCAGTGAACAGACACTCAGGGACCTGACGTCCTGGTAGGGAGACAGACAATACATAAATAACAATAAGCCAATTATATAGCATATTATTGTGTGTTGCTTTGGTTTTTGTTTGTTCTGTGAGACAAGGTCTTGCCCTGTTGCCTGGACTAAAATGAGGTGGTGTCATCATAGCTCATAACAACCTCATGGGCTCAAACAATCCTCCTGCCTCAGCCTCTTGAGGAGCTGGGACTCCAGGCGCTTGCCACCATGTCTGGCTAATTTTTCTGTTTTTTTGTAGAGATGGTGTCTTGCTGTGTTGATTCAGCTAGTCTCCAACTCCTGGCCTCCAGTGATCCTGCAGCCTCAGCCTCCCAAAGTGCTAGGATTATAGGCATGAGCCACCACACCCAGCCTGTAGTACATCAGAAGGTGATAGGAGCTATGGTAAACAGCAAACTAGCTGTAGGTAGGAGAGGTGGCAACTTTTTTGTTTTTTTACTTTTTGGAGACAGGGTCTTTTTCTGTCACCCAGGCTGGATTGCAGTGGTGTAATCAGAGCTCACTGCAGCCTCTAACTCCTGGGCTCAAGTGATTCTCCCGAGATGGCAATTTTATAGGGTGGTCTGGAAATGATTTCTGAGCAAGGATCAGAGGTGGTGATGGATGCCGTATGGGGATATCCAGGGAAAGAGTGGTCTGAGCAGAAGGGGACCAAACAGAAAGGCCTTGAGGGAGGAACTTGCCGGGACTGTCCGGAGACTTCAGGGAGTTGGTTGTTGCTGAAGGGGAGAGAGCCAGGGGCCAGGAGTAGAGGTGAGGGGAGTGAACTTTCATTCTGAAAGAGATGAGGAAACACTGGACAGAGAGTGCAGGATTGACATAATCGGACTTGCTTTGTTTTTTTTGAGACAACATCTCACTCTGTCACCCTGGGTTGAATGCTATGGCTCATAGGAACCTTAAACTCTTGGGCTTGAGCTATCCTCTTGCCTCAGCCTTCCGATAAACTGGGACCACAGGCACCCGTCACAACACACAGCTAATTTGTCTATTTTTAGTAGAGACAAGATCTCTCTCTTGCTCAGGCTGGTCTCGAACTCTAAACTCAAGTAATCCACCTGCCTTGGCCTCCCAGAGTGGGAGGATTACAGGTGTGAGCCACCACGTCCTGCCTAACTAACTTTCTAAAACAGCCATTCTGGTTGCTTTGCTGAGAATAGATGTATGTGGAAGCCAGGAGACCAGTTAGCAGACTGTTGCAATGGTGCAGGTGAAGGATGATGGTGGCTTGAAACCCTGGTGGCAGGGCGGCACCTGTGGCTCGAGGAGTAGGGCACCGGCCCCATATACCTGGGGTGCCCAATTCAAGCCTGGCCCCGGCCAAAAAATAAAAAAAAAGAAAGAAAGAAACCCTGGTGGCAGAGACAGGGGTGACAAGAAGTGGTCAGATTCTGGCTCTGTGTCTGCATCAGACCCTGCCCCTCTTTCACCCCACTGGAGGAGCTGGGATGGGATCCCAGCAGTGACAAGATGACCCAGTGCAATCTTAGTGACTGGGTCATTAAGCAGTAAAGGGAGGGCTCCCTTCCTCACGAGTATCAGTGCTGTTTTTGGCTTTCCTCTTCCTCCTAGTAGCAGCTCCATGCTCGTTATGTCTTGAATCTTTTGTATGAAACGAAGAAACATCTGGTACAGCGGCCAAACATCAACCGGGTGTCCACCTGCTACAGTGAGGAGGTCACAGTGTGTGGTAAGAGCAGGTCGTGACCTGCCTGCAGGGTGGGAGGCCAGGCAGGCTGCAAGGAGGTGTGGCACAGCGCCTCAGGCCACTTCACTTCATTTGCATATTTGCTCCATATTTACATTAAGGCCAGGTGCTGCAGTAAAGGGGGCCTGTGGAGATGAGGGCCCAGCCTCTGCCTTTTTTTTTTTTTTAAACAAGGAATTCACCCAGATGCCCATTCTCCATTCAGAACAAACATCCCTGCACGTAACCAGCTGCTCCTTATTAGAAGACACAGTTCTGGCTCAGCGCCTGTGGCTCAAGCGGCTAAGGCGCTAGCCAAATACACCTGAGCTGGCAGGTTCGAATCCAGCCTGGGCCCGCCAAACAACAATGACGGCTGCAACCAAAAGATGGCCGGGCATTGTGGCGGGCACCTGTAGTCCCAGCTACTTGGGAGGCGGAGGCAAGAGACTCGCTCGAGCCCAGGAATTGGAGGTTGCTGTGAGCTGTGATGCCATGACATCTATCCAGGGTGACAGCTTGAGGCTCTGTCTCAAAGAAAAAAAAAAAAAAGAAAGA
>CAUYRH010168963.1:0-18302 GCA_963574655.1 Perodicticus potto
AATGGAGACTTTACAGCCTTTATATTAACCTGGATGGAAGTGGAACACATTATTCTTAGTAAAGCATCACAAGAATGGAGAAGCATGAATCCCATGTACTCAATTTTGATATGAGGACAATTAATGACAATTAATGACACAGTGGGGGTGAAGGAAGGGGAGAGTAGAGAAAGAATGAGGGAGGGGTGGGGAAAGAGCAGAGAGAGGGAAGGAGCGAGGGGGGTGGGGTCTTGGTGTGTGACACACCTTTTGGGGGCAAAACACGATTGTAAGAGGGACTTTACCCAACAAATGCAATCAGTGTAACATGGTTTCTTGTACCCTCCGTGAATCCCCAACAATAAAAAAAAAAAAGAAACAAGTATTGAAAGTTATTTCCAAATTAATAAATGGATGCTTTTACATGAGTTCTCTCAGGTGATCTTCACAACCACCCCAGAATTGAGCCCATTTTACTGAAGAGAAAGCTGAGGTTCAGAGGGTTTGAGTGACTTTCCTCAGCTCATAAGACAGGCTCACGCCATATCAATTCTCTTACACTTTTAAACTATGCAGAAAACTATTACAAGGATTTGACAGGTCATTCTTCAGTCCTCTTATATATCATTTTTGCCCCAAACCAGAGACCTCAGAATGGGAGAAAATATTTTCAGGTTATGTCTCCAACAAAAGTTTAATAACCAGAATCCATAGAGAACTCAAACATATTAGCAAGAAAAGAACAAGTGATCTCATCTCAGTGTGGACAAGGGACTTGAATAGGAACTTCTCTGAAGAAGACAGGCACACAGCCTACAGACACATGAAAAAAATGTTCATTATCCTGAATCATCAGAGAAATGCAAATCAAAACCGCTTTGAGATATCATTTAACTCCAGTAAGATTAGCCCACATCACAAAATCCCATAATCATAGATGTTGGTGTGGATGTGGAGAAAAGGGAACACTTATGCACTGCTTGTGAGATTGCGAGCTAATACGTTCCTTTTGGAAAGAAGTTTGGAGATCACTTAGGGATCTAAAAATAGACCTGCCATTCAATCCTATAATTCTTCTATTAGGTATATGTCCAGAAGACAAAAAAAAAAAAAAATCACTTTATAACAAAGATATTTGCACCAGAATGTTTATTGCACCCAATTCATAATTGCTAAGTTGTGGAAGAAGCCCAAATGCCCATCAACCCACGAATGGATTAATAAATTGTGGTATATGTACACCATGGAATATTATGTAGCCTTAAAAAGGATGGAGACTTTACCTCTTTTATGTTTACATGGATGGAGATGGAACATGTTCTTCTTAGCAGAATGTCTCAAGAATGGAAGAAAAATTATCCGATGTACTCAGCCCTACTATGAAACCAATTTATAAGCACCCCCACTTCCATATGAAAACTATAACCCAACTATAGCCCAAGATGAAGGGGAAAGAGAAGGGGGAGGGTCGGGGAGGGGGGCGGATGGGTGGAGGGAGGGTAATTGGTGGGACCACACCCATGGTGGATTTTACATGGGTACATGTTAAATCTACTAAGTGTAGAATATAAATGTCTTAACGCAACAAGAAAATGCCATGAAGGCTAGGTTAACAGGTCGATGAAAATATTTCAAAATGTATATAAAACCAGCACATTGTACCCCACAATTGCATTAATGTACGCAGCTATGATCTAATAAAAAATATTTTTCAATGCACAAATGAGTATACAGATCATATACTCCTTAGAGGACAGAGAGAAGCAGTGTGGGTACCAGAAGGCACAGACTGCAGAGCAGGATGGGCTGTTGGATCTATCATTTGCTGTGTGACCTGAGAAAATAAGTATAAATCTTGATAAAATGGCAGCACTTTAACACAGTGTATAAAGAATACTCCCTTGCACTGTAGAACGAATAAACACCTTTTAACATGGCAAAAATTGCTAAATAGTTATAATAAATATTTTGAAATATGCTTAAAAGTCCAATAAATAATAATATAATATTATGCGATTATTGTATCTTTAAATTTATTATAGTCTGGAGCACAATTTACGTTGGAGCTAAGTAATAGTTTTGTGTCTTGATATGTTTTGTAATATGGAGAAAAGGTCTACTCTGCAGTAATAAGTGAAACACATTATGAGTAAGAAAAAAAATTGCTGAAAATATAAATAAAATGTATTTTAATAAAATTGTTATATAAATATATAGCACAATGTATACATGGTTTTAATCACTTATTAAATTTTAATTTCAAAATAAAAACAATATAAAATATAAGGCGGACATATCTACCTATCAGGGCTTGCATTTCACTTTGATATGCAATCGAGCCAGTGATTCGTTAATCATGAAGGCAAATTGAAAAGTGTCAGTGCATTTCCATAACATTTGGAATTAAGGGGGGGAATTTTATATATATATGAGTTCAGCCTTCAAATCTTTGATTTTTGGAAAGCAATTCAGACCACCACTTTCATTTCTGGAATCTGGTTTCAGTGTAGAAATTTTGGACATGTTATCCTTTTCCAAATGAATTAAAGTACATGTTTGTGAAACTACTTGAACTACTTTTAAATGCATTTGCAGAGAATTATTCAAAGGGTTTATTCAGATGAATTATAATACCAATAAAAAAGCCAAGTTTGATCTAACTATTGTTAGTAAGCTGAGACATGGATTTTCTCTCAAATCATTAAGAACTTTGTGTCTTTAACCTATTCTGGTGTCAATGCTGTCACTGTCACCTGACTTTCCTACATAACACACCAGACTTGGACATTTCCCAAGGAAAGACTTAAGTTGTAGATTATTTGATTCCTGATGAGAGTGACTATACCCATGCCTTATTCCATTTTTAATATTTTGTCTTCCTCCAAAGAAAATGATTACTAGTGAATAATGCAACAAAAAGACCTATGTTCAAAATTGTGTCACCATTAATTCAATTTTTATAACTAGATCAACCCCAAATAGCAACCAATGAAAAATAATTATCATAGTTGCACTTAATAATTTTAACCAGTCTACCTTTCAAGACATTTCTTAACACATAAAAATGATTTGTTGTAGTTGTTGTTCTACTCATAAGATTCACTAGATAAAAATGTTCTCAAACATACTGTTATGGGGTGAATCATGTATCTCCAAATTCATGTGATGAATTTATAACCACTAGTATTTCAGAATGTGGCCTCACTTAGAAATAGGATCATTGCAGATATAACTACTTAATTTGAAATGAGGTTATCCTGGAGAAAGGTGAATCAGTAAGGCAATATGGCTGGTGACCTTATAAAGGTGAGAAATGAACACAGAGAAAAATACACAAGGAGAATACCATGAGAAGACTGGAGTTTTATTGCCACAAGCCAATGAACTACCAGAAACTAGAAGAGATACTTGAAACAGACCCTTCCTGAATGCCTTCAGAGGAAGCATGGCCCTGCTAACACCTTGAATTCAGATGGATTAAACCATTCAATTTAAGAACTTTGCTATAGAAGCTCTATAAAACTAATACACATACTTACTAGCAAAATTAGGTAACAGGAATTAACTGAAATGGAAAGCTCCACAAAATATTTGTGTTTTTTTTTTACTTTTCTAAGTTCAACTATATTTGCAAAATTCAGCAATACTATTATATAATCTATTAAAATGTTTCTTTATGTTTGGGACACCTAATTCTTACATTATTAATTATATAATATTTTTATATAATACATTTCCCATCTGAAAATTACAATTTTCACAGTATGATTGTTATCTCATTTGCATTCTAAAATAAACACCGTTTAAATGTTGATTATTTGTTCAATTTCACTTGCTTTTGATCATATATCCTTTCTGAAGTGTAGTTAAAATTTTTACTATAGATACTTTTTTTACAATGACATATTTTCAATAGAAATTCACTCTGCGTGTTAAACAAGTAGGAATATTCTACACTCCTATCAAGAAAATGTTTACTTCAATTTTCTATAAAACATGTGGTTCACTTAGACATCTATCATATGCTATGTTTTGATCGAGCCTTTTAAAATTGAGATTTAGATAAGGAAACAAAAGCATGTAATGACAAACGACACCCTGCCCCATCGCTGGGAGACGACCAGGTGTGATGGAGCCTCAAAGGGGCAGTTACACACTGAAATTCCATGACTTACTTCCTCCTAGCCTTTTACCAGATCTCCCAATTTCTATATGGTGGCAAATAAAACCACATCATAGAAATTAAAGAGCAAAGCATATTTTTGGTTCCGTTTTGTCTTCCAATTAGTTGCTTTAGATACGACTCAAATTATCCAAGAGTTTCTTTTTTCTGTCTTTCTCTCTTTTTTTTATTTTTTTTAACGCTTGTAGCATTTATTCATGTCCCCCATCAAGCATAAGCAGAGACAAGGCTCCTGTTTGAAGCAGAAAAAACAGAGGCTGGTGACTCTGGGCTACAACCTTTGAGTGTCCTATCCAAGACAGTCTCCAGTGAGCCAGATGTGCATAAAGCAGCTGTTTTCGAGACTCCCCTGGGGAAGGCCAAATGTCCAGAGGCTGCCTTGGAAGGAATCTGCTCAGGGCAGGACGCAGGCCTCGGTTCTCAGGTCCTGGGAGGGAAGGAATATCCCAGCACGGTCACCAACGGACCTGGGGAAACTCCATGCTGTCTTGAGTTTCAAGGGACTGTAAAGGGGACCCTTTTGCATGGAGTTACAGGGGGGTGGACTGAGGAGGTAGGGAGGTTTTCCACCCCTGAGAAGAAGGTCAAGCAAGGGAGGTTTAGAGATCTCAGGGAAGGGGCGCCCACTCCAGTGCTGACTCTGCTGAGGCCTGTCCAAGGGGTCATCTCAAATACCTTCTGGAAACGCTCCTGGGCCTTGCCTGAGCACAGGAGGAGTGAAGACACGAATCTAGCACCACATTCCAAAGCTCCCTCATGCACAACCGGCCCCTGCTTCATCTGACAGCTGTCTCCAGGAATGTTAATCTTTCATAAGGTCCCCCTTCTCTCCCCCCACCAAGGTGGGCACGCCGGAGCATAAACATTGATCACACTGGCTCATTTTGAGTAATTTTTCCTCAGTGATTGAATGGTGCCATTGTTATTTCTCTTGCAGACCCACAGCAGGAACTTTGCACATCCAAGCAATAGTGATGTTTCTAATTCTTCAAAACTTCAAACCTCCTCTCTCCTTGACACTTACCTTTTTACAGATTATCATGAATTTTTCCTTCCGGACTACTTTTTAAAGTCTTTTTAATTCATTTCCCTTTGAATGCTGGACTCTCTCTTCTGAAACACAAATTATAAGCATATATCACAAATATGTACTACATATAGAGTACATAATAATACAGTTTCCATTTTGCAGGATCCATAGTGTTACAAGATCTTTGCAAAATGGTGATTGGATTAAGTAGGTGAAAAAAGACTGATAAGACTCTTCCCTCTATGAATTTATATTTTATTGGTATAAGTAATTTAATTCTAGAGAAAAGGTATGTATATACTGTTAAAATACATGGCTTGGTACCTAAAATCCAAATTCCTAAACTTTCTTAGTCTTTCTTTATGTGTTAGCATCTACTTTGCCTTCCCCCAAATTAGTTTGTCTCACCTTGTAACTCCACTCCGAGTTTCTTGAGGGCAAAGTTTGCATCCTTCTCCTTTGGATCCTTACTTTCTTCCATAAGCTTGAGATATTATCAGGAATCAAAACATGTTTTGTTTTGTTTTGTTTTGACACAGAGCCTCACGCTGTTGCCCTGGGTAGAGTGCTGTGGCATCACAGTTCACAGCAACCTCCAATTCCTGGGATCAAGTGATCCTCTTGCCTCAGCCTCCCAAGTAGCTGGGATTACAGGTGCCCACCACAACACCTGACTATTTTTTAGCTGCCGTTGTCATTATCGTTTGGCAGGTCTGGGCTAGATTTGAACCCGCCAGCTCCAGCGTATGTGGCTGGTGTCTTAGCCGCTTGAGCTACAGGCGCCAAGCCCTCAAAACATATTTTTTAATCAATAATGATTTCTTCATTATTGTTCTTTACTTAAGCATTTCTTTATTGCCACTTATAAATTCCTAATGGTAGGGCTGTGCCCCTTCCTTCCTTCCTTTCTCTGTCCTTCCTTCCTTCCTTTTTCCTTTCTTTCCATTCCATCCATTTCCTTTTTTCTTTCTTTCCTTTCCATCTATCTAGAATACTGACGAGTTCATGGCAGAATCTCTCTCAGTATCTGCAGTGTCTGAGCACTTTCAGCGAGACCAGGAGCTCCTAGGAGGGGCAGTACCACTTTTGCAAGTCTCATGCATTCTTTCCATGGTAATAATTAGCATTTTGTGCCCTAGAGGGAAGATTACAAAAAGTATTTGAAGTTCATCACCTTTACCTATGTAATAAAAAAACACTAACTTAAAAATTATTTGTGGCTAATTTAACCATACTAAATATACCAAATGGCTACCTATAAAATTATGTTCAAGGTATACAGTAAGGGACAGAAATAATATAAAACAAGCTGGGGGTTGGAATGAGGGAGTGGGAGAGGGGAGGAGGGTGCGGGATGGGGATGAGGGTGTGTGACACACCTCTTGGGGGCGGAATACAATTACAAGAGGGACTTTACCTAACAAACACAGTCAGTGCAACCTAAGTCTTTTTACCCTCAATGAAACCCAAACAATAAAAAATAATAATAATATAGAATACCTAAATTGTTAATTTCAATGTAGTCACACAATAAGTAACTAATACTTGGGAAAGATCTGATTTAGTTTGAGCTTGACTCATTTATTCATGCATTCTAACAATTCCTCGTAATGAATATCCTAAGAACATAGCACTTTTTTACATTTTTAATTCAAATAGTTTGTGTTCCAAATTTCCGAGTGAGAGAAATAACTTTGGCCATATAAAAAGTCTGAATGTATCATTAAGTGGCAAGTTTGAATGATAGTATGATAGTAAGCAATTATTGGGACTGTCTTACATCCTTTCACACACTACTGTATCTTGAAAACTCCAGAAATATCTTCAACCTTGTAATCAATTAAATTTTGATACTGTACTTTGCCAGGTATATAGTAGATTGACACATCCCACAAATCAATGGATTTATGACATAAGAGTGCTCTGTAACATCTTTATATGCCAGATAAACCTAGCAGTATATAATATCAGTTTATATGAAGTAATAGGCCTTTTCAAAATGCAAATTAGAATAAGTGTACACTAAAAGAAAACAAAGAAACAATTAGGAAAATGATATCTGTTATTCATCTTAACAATGAAGTTTACATATTTCGTAATTCTTAGGCGTCTCTGTTCATATTATAATTTTTATAATAATGACACTCAAGTTTGAAATTCTTCTCTATTGTTATCTACGCTATTTCACATCTACAGTCTTTTAATCAGAATCAGAATTCACATAAATTTTAACCCATTTAAAACATTCTTTTATCTTTCAAAGGAGAAATAATTAGAGTCAATATCAATACAATGAAATTATACCAACATTTCTGTAAGCCAATAATTATAAATTATGGGAAGAAATAGAGTGTGAGGAAAATGAAGCCACTGGGCATGTCATCAAAAGTAAGTTATTTTGAAGAAACTGTCCTAGCAACACATTAACAAATTACAGTTCTAGAGTTGTATCTACTGTGCACACCATTGAGAAGTCATGAAAATCATGTTATCTATTAAAAATTAAACTTAAAAGGCCACATAATTTATCAGTTCAGATAGCCTGACTAAAGCTCTTCATATAAAGGTAGAAAGGATCATGACATTAATGAAAACATAAGAGGAACGTGACATAAATGGAAACAGATGTATTCTGTAAGTACACTTATAACTGTTGTTTCAAAAAGGGTGCTCTCTGAGCAGATATGAACTTATCTCTAAAAAGGTAGATACCTCAGAATGCCACAGGCTAGGCTAGTGCCATTGTATATCCAAAAAAGAGAAAAGAAAAAACAAGAAAAATCTTGCAGTTTTGAATACCATCTATAAATAATATCCTGAGTATAATTTGGCTTACATGGCATAAAAAGAGAGGTTATACCAGGCAGAAATTTTAAACATTACAGCCATCGCTACATTATATTTTAAAAATGGCAATTTTAAGGTCTGATAAGCAGTGCCCGATAGTCTTCCTGGGGCCAAACAGCACCAGCGACTGCACCAGTCAGACCACAAAGATGGAATGGAAATGAACCGAAGAGTCCCGTACACCAGGCGCTACATTAAGCTTTGTAACATTTTCAAAGTGCTATCTCATTTACTCTGCAAATGCACCAACCCCGTAAGGTAGGCCTTCTCATAGCCATGGCGACTGAAGGACAAATTAAGTCTCCAAGTGGCGAGGCCAGTTGCTTGGGTTTCCTGGGCGGTGGTGGGGCAGAGATGCCATAACGTTCAGTCTGGCTGTGGAGCCTGAGCCCTCCAGCTTTGCCTCACTGCTCAAAGCAAAGCTACTATTGGGCTGGCATCTTGACCCCACCAACCAACATTATTTTAGATTTCTACATCTTACATATTTGAAATAATGAAGGAATGGTAGAATTACAGTGCGAATCTGGTGGGCCAAAAAATTTGCAATAAAACACAACTAAATCACGGTGTTGTTGATAAGAGTTTTAGCAAAAAAATAGATATCAAAAGGGACAAGGACCTTGATAAATCTTTTGTTATGTATTAGAGTAGCGGAACAGTGAAGACTCTGCTGCCCCTCCTGAGTTATAGGGGCTTCTGTGACTGAAGCACTTTAGACTTCATGGATGTCAGTCTTCACGAGCATTAATTCAGCTTAAAAGAAAAGTGTGGCAGCTTCATTTGTCTCTCGAGATATTGTATCATGACTTGCTTAGAGAAGCACTTTGCATTTAAAATGTTGAAAATGTTCAGAAACGTTTTACTTTGAATATAAGAGTTAAAGGCTTTAAGTACTAGGCTACGGTAACCAAGTGAAGTCACTGAACATAGAAATATAGCAGCGGTGCCATATGCAATGTTGAAGGATGATTCTGTGAATCAAAATATTTTACTAACAAATGTGTTACTTAAAATCCTGTTTTGAGAATCTACTAATAAATAACCAGCAAAAGACAAGAAATGAATAAATGCATGTGTTAGACTCCCACCCGTGCAAATTCAGCTCATTGGCTGTCATCATTCACGTCAACTACACCTCCACCACATATTTTGAAAATCTTCTATTTCAATGCTCTCCTACTATCCGAGCGGAAGCATTAAAAGGAATAATTATACCTAAACTGCATCTTCTCATTCAATCATTGATAACTAATATCTTTGAACAGATAGACAAAATTCTGAAGAAAAACTAAACAGTTTTATATCAATATGATTCTAGAGATGAGACCAGAAAAACACAGAAGATCAAGAGCTACTTCCCTCCATCCCTGATGGTTCTCGCTCCCAAACTCATCAGTGTTGTACTTGGAGTTAAGTTAGAAAACTCCAGGGGCAGTAGCGGCTTGTCGTTAACAACACGTCCTGTTGGCAAGCTTAGGATTCCAAGAATTGCAGTGGGTGATAAATATGACTTAACACCAATGATATATTCCCACTAGTCCACTCAAATTGGATGTGCTCATTCACAGAAATCAGCAGCAGCAGCAGATACCCCACAGAGGAATGACGAGATGAGGATGTCCCAGGTTCTGTCTTGAAGGAATTCAAAATCCATTTGGAAGTAAGGCACGTGTATCCAACAGAAATATAAAATGCATATGGTTTGCAAAAGAATGTGAATACAGGCATTCACTGGGTCACAAACAAGATGGGTTCTGCATTGAATTTGTATGTAAATTGGAAAAAAATGCATTTACCTATTAGCTGTGACAGCCTTCATCTGTAAGTGCAAGTCGCATGTCAGTCAGATGTTTATAACTCTGACGCTGCCTGTACTGACATGGAGGAAAGCAAATGGTTGAGAATGGATAGAACTTGAGGTGGGAGTAAAATTCAGTAAAGATTAGTTCCCTTTATCTGCAGAAAATATGTTCCAAGACCTGCAGTGGACGCCTGAAACGGTGGGTAATAACCACCCCATATGCATTGTGTTTTTTCTATACGTACAAACCCACGATAAAATTTAATTGATAAATCAGGCCAGGAGCAGTGGCTCACACCTGTAATTCTACCACTCTAGGAGGCTGAGACAGAAAGATTGCTAGAGTCAAGAATTTGAGACTATCCTGAGCAAAAGTAAGACTCCATGTCTACCAAAAATAGAAACGAAATTAGCCAGTCAAGAGGGCGGGTGCTGGAGTCCCAGCCACTTGGGAGTCTAAGGCAGGAAGTTCACTTGAACCCAGGATTTGAAGTTGCTGTGAGCTAGCCTGATGCCATGGCACTCTAGCCTGGGCAACAGAGTGGAGACTCTGTCTCAAAAATAAATAAATAAAAATAAAACAAAAATTTGTAAATTAGGCACAGTAAGAGGTTAACAACTGATCATAAATACAATAATAATCGTGTTATACTGTAATACAAGTTATGCAAATGTGGTCTTGTTATATATTTGTCTGTCTTTCTCTCTCTCCCAAAATATCTTTTCTTGTACCCCCCCCCATTTTAGATTATACCTGACCACAGGTAACTGAAACATAGAAAAGCAAAATTGCAGATAAGGGGAGACTAGTGTAATTTTATACCCAAAGAGACTGGAAGAGGTCAGGCAGGAAGAGGGCAATGCTTTAAGCATACAGAAGCACAAAACTGAATTTCCTCAAATGCTAATACTCACCAGGAACTAGGGTAAGCACAAAAAGTTTATCTTATTTTACTCAATTCTTATGAAAACCTGTGAAGTAGATGTTATGCTTTTTATATCATTGAAAATTAGAAGTTCTTAGATATTAAATCACTTGACCAGGTCATGTAAGTAAAATGTAATAGCTAATAGGTGATAAACTACACCCGGTAGAGGTCAAATGATCATTAGGATAAGTAGATCCTGTATGAGCCCAAGGAGTGAAGAAGTTTAGAAGAAGGTGATGGAGCCGAGAGATAATCTGTGCTCAGATGCACTTGTCCTCAAACTCTAGCTCCCCTACACTTGTCCTTAAATTCTAGCTCCCCTACACATCAGCCGCATGACCCTGAGGTCGTTTGTTTATTTTACACAGATGGACAATGTCGATTTTAATGTAACATTTTATTAAGATGAAGAAAACATGACCACATCTTATGGAAAGACTTATACTGAAGATTTTTACTTAACAAAAATTGTCTCAGAAAAAGCTGATGATCATTGTGTAGTATAAATATTACAATTAAAAGAATGGCACTATATAATTCTTCCTCTGTCACTGATAAAATAAAGATACACAAATATATATTTTTTACAGTTTAAAAATGCCATTACATTATGGCAGAAAGAAAATATCTGTGAAACAAATATCCCCAACATCTCAGTGGCTAAAATCCGCAAAGATTTCTTATTCATGAAAATTTGATCTTCTGACTTTCCAGCCACTACCTCCACGCTTCCATGACAATTCAGGCTGACAGACGCTCCGCTTCCTCATAGCTTCATGATTTGGATCATAAATTTCTGGTTCAGAAATGCAGGATGCCTTCCACTGACAGTAACTCAGAATCTAATTCTTAGTGGATGCTTTGGACCTCACAGGAAGGAGGGCCTTGTGGGGGAGGGAAGAACCAAATGGGAGCTGGCACAAGAACTCCACCATAGAACATGAACTGGCAGGGTTTTAAATTTGGTAAGTGTAGAAAATATTGGACAAAGTCACTGGGAAATATGAGAGAGAGCTGTGAAAACTTTCACAGTTTTCACGGTCATGTAGCCCTGAAGGCCCAACCACAGATCATGAATTGATGATGGTCCCATGCTCGGGCAACTTGCTTTTCTGAGAGTGCAATGGGAAAGATTGCAGACTGAACTAGTGAGGAGTCATGGGGAGAATTAGAATAATTTTTTTTTTTTTTTATAAAATATGTAGCCTGGTCAAAAAGCCAAGTGAAGTCAAAAGGGGCTAAAAGCCTGGGCCAAACATGTTCCTGTGGTGACTATGTAGGTACCTGGACATGTGAGCAGGTAAATTATAGTAAAGAAGTAAGAAACACCATGCTGTGTGCTCACTGCCTACTCAAACAAGCCTAGCATGACCTTTTGCTAAAACTGTCTCCGGAGAAATGCCACGCTTTTTGCATGACAAGCTGCTTCAAATCCCACTGCTGACGATTTTCATATTGGAGATGAATTTTGGGAACTATTTCATGGGCCACTAAAAGGCAACAGATCACACTTGACGTTGATGTTAATATGAAGAGTATTATACCAGGAACATGCATGTTCTTAAAAAATTAGAGGTAATATCATGTCTAATATTCTTTTCTACTGTGCATTTTTGGCTGATACAACAGCAACAGCAACAGTAATAATAACTACATAAGAAAAAGAACAAAAAACAGAATTACTTGATAGGATCATACTTCTATGAAAAAATTAGGGAATAGTAAATTAGAAGCAGTGATGAGTTATTCTGACTCCATTTTATTGAAAGGCATTGTATCCATAATTTTACCTGAATTATTATCTCAGTTTATTACATAAAACCATTTATAATGTTTACTGCCCATTGTCAGTTGACTGTCACCACCTTTTTGTTGACCAAGAAATACATAGGAGAGACTCAATCAACATACTGACTCAACATTCAATTATACTTTTGGATATAAAAAGCTACACATAATGTCATTTACCTTAAGATGTTAAGCATTTTAGGAAAATATTCATAGTGCCAAATCAAGTATATCATTTTAAATGTTCTTTGGTTATTTTATAAGTCAGAAACACTTAATCTTCGGGTTTTAAGCTTTGATTTTGGATGCCAGCTCTGCTTAAAACTTCTGCTGCAGATGTCTGCTGGGTCCCCATCCTGGGAGTAAAACATCTCTGCTATTGGAGGCATGTTTTGTGTGTGTTATCTAATTTCATAACTAGGCATTTGGTGATTTAACCCAATCTCAATATCATTAATTTGTAAATATCTCTGCTTAATCTTTATATTAGTCTAATACTATTTAATATTTATCATAGTATGAATCACTAGAAACCTCTAGGTCATTTGTGCAAAATATTACACAGGTGATTCCCAAAAAACAGTAATATAATAAATTCAAAAAATCATTGTGTGAATTCACTGTATAAAATTGAAGTGTATCAGTTATTATGATTTAACCTTTAGAAATATAATGCAATACATCATGTTGGTGTTTGACTGAAAAATCTACAGTGGGTGGATGCTTTAACTGGTGAGTGTAGACACAGGCATTGTGTGGCTTCCTCTGTGACCTGCAAGCCTGCAGGAACAGGAAATGCACCTGCTTTTTCCCTTCCAGCCCTTCTCACTCAATTCATACTAAATAAATATGCATTGAATAAAAGATCATAAACTATCTGCTAGACATCCTTGTACATATTACAAACCAAAGGTGATTTTTAAACCTAATATTATACTGAAGAAACACTTTCTTTGAATTTCATCTTTTAGTGTCCTCTTGCAATACAGAATGTTATTTTTGCTTCCAATATAAAAGAAATGATGCTTTATAATTGGCTTTGTATTGAAATTTTTTAATATTTGAGCTTTTTTTTTTTAAATCAAAGACTTGGTCTCCTTTCTTCTCTTTAATATAAATTAAATTCCTATTATGAATCTTGTTCGCAAAAACATTTTTTTGCATCTACTACACCTAACACATAATAGATGCAATATATTTCTGTTCAGGTAAAAATAGTGAGTAAGTAAGGGAATTTACCAAGGAGTCTAATATAAGGACTCCTCTGGTGCAGCTGCAAACAGGAGACACTTAGAACTGGGAGAATTTTGCTAAAGAGGGAGAAAAGTGAACGTCATATACTCTTTATGGTACGAAATATCCTTGAACATATTAAGCTAATAAGAAATTATTTAACAGATATTTTCTATTGGGTAATAATTTTCATCTGACTTATACCAGAAAACCAGTTGTTGACAACAAAATCCCCTTTTATTATTTGTTAAGCTAATAGATTTCAAATTAGAGAAAGGTTTTGCTCATCCACATTTGTTAAATAAAAATGACAAAAAGTTAAAGATCCATTTTTAAAAAACAGGCAATTTACTTAAATAAATGAAGCAAAATAATTTTCTAAATACTTCCAATGACTTTGGCTATAGAAATGCTACTTACATGAAAACATTGAAAGTATCTAAAGGAAAACATCCAGGTTTTGGGGAAATGTGTGCAATTAAGCCCCAGCTACAGACAGGAGAGCGTGGACAGGTCACTCCGGGGGGCAGATAGAGTGCATCTCAGTAACCTCTTCAGCCCTAGGTGAGTGCCAGCATCATAACAGGCCCTCGGGTCCCCTCAGTCAAGAAAGCACTCCCAAGGGAAGGCCACATAAGCCCTGGCTTCATTTTGAATTTTAGATTTTTTTTTATGTTCTTTTATTTCTTGATAATCACTGAGACTGCCTGTGGAATCTGCCTATGGGCTAAGTCTCTTTAAGAAAAATACAATAAATAATAACTAAGATCCCCCTACGTGCACGCGCGCACACACACGAGATTAGAGAAAATATCCCAGAAACTCTTGGAGAACTGTTTAGCATATTTTAAGAATACAAGTAAATATTCTTCTCTTATTTGCATTTATTAGATATCAGAAAATTTCAATATAGCTACAGCTAAGTTTAGATTCTAAAAACATATAAGAAGATCACTGGGGACTCAATATCTAGACATATTATACAGATATTATGAACACGATATAATTTATCCTTGCTAAAACCACCAAATATGTAATAGTTTTACATTTTAACACATACAATATGCAGACCATTAGGCGTTAACAGCTCTAGGCCAGTTCTAAATTAGTATTATATTCACACATCTTAGCTTTTCTTTTACCAAAATCAATATCTGCAAATAATAAATGAGATCCCAGAGGGTGGAGTTAAGCTCCAACCACCACAGCGCAACTCTGCAATTGGTCATTGACTCAATAATGCAGGTGAGTGCCGCGCTATAGAACATCTTTAGCACACTGTAATAGAAAGTTAATAGCCTTCAAATCAGCACTGGGGTTACCCTAAGGATTACATAATAATAGCTTGGGCTGCAACAATCGCCCAACTCCAGGAAGTATAAAATGTCCTCAAACCTGGGAAAGATACAAACGCTCCACCAGTATGCTTAATGTTCCCATGTACACCACATTCTGCTCGGACAACAAAAGGCTCATGATAGAAAAGCAGCCTGCTGCCAATGTGCCAGCGTGCTGCCCTGCAGCAGTGGCCACGGTGTCCGTGAGACGTCTGCATGCCAGAAACAGGAACATGCGCATGTGAATGTTCTTCTTAACATTGCTTGAAAGGTCTACCTAGGTCCTCACACTGCACTGACACTCATCATGACCACAAAGTCTCCCCACAGGAAACACGAGCTTTGTTTATTTCCTCTGTGATGTGAACCATCACCTTTCATCCATGGATTCCAGAATGATAACATGATTGTAGAATCTCAAACTAAATTCAAGAAGAAAAGCATAAAAAATAAATAAAGTCTAACTTCCTGATAAATACATTAATTTTCAGAACTGGATGCCCCTGACACCAAGACTAATAAGCGCTCTCAGAGTCAAGAAACTAGATTCCTGCCCTCCCAAAAAGAGGCCAGAGAGCTTGTGAGTTGCCCAGCACAAAATATCCTTCTGAAGGAGACAATAGCATGTGATGGAATATCAATTATTCATTTATCTATTTTTTGATGCCAAACAGATATGTGGATACAGAAGGCCCCCAAAATAAAACTAGGAGAGTTTTTATTTCTACAATGAACGTGTCAAAGACAGGCAGAAAGAAAACAAAATATTCCTAAGATGTACAAAGGTATCTTAGTTCCTTCTATTACTTGACATTTTAAAAACAGATCAGTTCAATCTTCACATGTTTTCACATCAGAGAAAAGCCACAGATAAGTCAGATTATTCAAGGAGCAGATCTATCTCCTAAAGCTTCTTTTTCAACTAAAATATTTGGCTTAACAAGCATATGTCTAAGTGTTGGATATGGACTCCAAATCACAATAACTATTTTTCAAATTACAATTAGCCTTATGTAAATAATAAAAGCAATATAACATAACAAAAACATAATAACATATTCTTGAGAAAACATATTCTAAAGCACAGGAAACACTTACCCATGAGGCTGCCAACATCTCAGTCATTTGCCAAAGCTAAAAGCATATGGCATCTTCCCGCAGGCTACTTGTCTTTTACTTTTTAAAGGAGTTTCATCACCTAATTTAGCACTCACTGCAAAGATTTGGAATAGAAATAAAGGCTTCCTTCCTGTGTTTCTTTTTCCTTCTAGCTCTTTCTCTCAGTGGCTCATGCCACGCGCACAAAATGGCACCTTTCTTTCAACGCAGAAGCAGGCTTTATATCCCAAGCATGAGCATGCTAGTACGCCACAATACACGGCGCCTTATCAGGCGTAGTTAGCTTGTCCAATCTATGGCAATCACTTCGGTCCCCGGGGTTGAAAGACACAAGACGCAGGGAAAAAGGGAAGCAAAAGCTGAAAAAAGATCAATACCGCACTGGGAAACAAGAAGTGTAGGCTATTTACTTTTCATTGATCTGATGATGCGGGAGAAACACCTCAAACTGGCATTAAATTGAAGGAATACATCTTCCGTGTTTTTTCACCTCAAGGTCAGGAAGAAGCTAAAAAGAAATTAGAACAATCAGAAACTAATCACAAGAGTACAATAAAACTATTAATCCACATTACAAACCTGCATGGTAACATAATTAAATTTCAGGTTCCATGAGGCTCACGAGAAAACAGATATGGGATACTGCCTGGGTTTTTGTTTTGTTTTTAAGTTGTTTTACTTGTACTTGGGACAGCTACAAAACAATGCATAGAGGATGAAATTGAACCAACATTTAATGCCTGGCCTAGAGGCTTGGCATTTTTCTGCAAACCTACCACCCTCATCCCCACCCCAAAAATAAGCAAGATAAATGCCCCCAAATAATTAAAAACAAATTATATTCCAGCCACAAAGAAAAGTACTGAACATTAATTCCTAAGTTTTAAGATAAAGATCTCCCTCAGAAGATTACAAATGATTTGCTAGAGAGTTTATCATGAAATCTGGGCCATCTTCCCCTCAGGTTGGAAAATCCTAACATAGTTAGATAAAATATGCAAACAGGAAATAGAATAAGAAACTTGAAACTCTTTCAATGACTTACTATACGTGGACCTGAAAGACTACGTATTCCTCTTTGACATCAATGTTACATGAAGAAAACTCTAAATTTTTATTCATTTATTTGTAGATCCATTCACTCATTCAAGTAAGTTTTTGTTCAGATTTCCACATACACATACACAGAGCCAGAAACATGGTTTTAGTGTGATTTTTCAAATATATACTGGCTTTATTTAGGTTGATTTAAGAATATGGAGGAGCAGGTGCAGTGGCTTGTGCCCGTAATCTTAGCATTCTGGAAAGCCTAGACACATGGGTTGCTTGAGCTCAGGTGTTTGAGACCAGTCCTAGCAAGAGCAAGACTCTCTCTCTAAAAAATAGTAGGGTGAAGTTATTGTGGGATCCTGTAGTCCCAGCTACTCAGGAGGTTGAGGCCAGAGGATCACTTGGACCCAAAGGTTTAAAGTTGTTGTGAGCTATGACCCCACAACACTCTACCAACAGTGACAAAGTGACACTCTGTCTCAAAAAAAAAAAAAAAAAAGAGGCCATCTACAGCAAACCCACAGCCAATATTGTATTGAATGGAGTTAAATTGAAATCATTTCCACTTAGATCAGGAACTAGGCAGGGTTGCCCATTGTCTCCATTGCTCTTCAACATTGTAATGGAAGATTAAGCCATTGCAATTAGGGAAGAAAAGGAGATCAAGGGTATTCACATAGGATCAGAAGAGATCAAACTTTCACTCTTCGCAGATGATATGATTGTATATTTGGAAAACACCAGAGACTCTACTAAAAAACTTTTAGAAGTGATCAAGGAATACAGCAGCATCTCAACCTACAAAATCAACACCCATAAATCTGTAGCCTTTATGTATACCAATAATATTCAAGCCAAAAAAACAGTCATGGACTCTATCCCTTTCACAGTAGTACCAAAGAAGATGAAATATTTGGAAGTTTATCTAACAAAGGATGTGAAAGATCTTTATAAAGAGAACTATGAAACTCTAAGAAAAGAAATAGCTGAACATGTCAACAAA
>CAUYRH010168967.1:0-35282 GCA_963574655.1 Perodicticus potto
GGCCCACCAAACAACAATGACGGCTGCAACCAAAAAATGGCCGGGCGTTGTGGCGGGCGCCTGTAGTCCCAGCTACTTGGGAGGCAGAGGCAGGAGACTGGTTTGAGCCCAGGAATTGGAGGTTGCTGTGAGCTGTGATGCCACAGCACTCTATCCAGGGTGATAGCTTGAGGCTCTGTCTCAAAAAAACAAAACAAAACAAAACAAAGATGGGAATTATGGCAGACTTCTAAGCAGAAACTGTACAAATCAGAAGCCCCTACAATAACATCATTAAAGTATTGAAAGAGAAAATACCTATCGACCTACAATTGTCTATGTGGCAAGAATATATTTCAAAAACTTAGGAGAAATTAAAATGTTTTAGACAAACACTGAGAAAATTTATTACCAGCAGACCCACACTAAAGATACACTAAAAGGGTGGCGCCTGTGGCTCAGTGGAGTAGGGTGCCAGCCCCATATGCCAGAGGTGGCGGGTTCAAACCCAGCCCCGGCCAAAAAAAAAAAAAAAGATACACTAAAATAAGTTTTTTGAGGTAAAAAAAGTAAGATACCAGATAATAGCTTGGAAATACACTAAAAATGAAGAGTGACAGAAATAGCCTAAAATAAATAAATACAAAATTCGATGTATTGTGGGTTTCTAGCATATGAAAAGTAAAATATATAACAAAATAGCCCAAAGGATGAGAGAGAGGAATCAGAATAATACGCTATACAGGAAGCAGTGTAATATTATTTGAAAGTAGGCTGATATTAAATATATGCATTTTAAATCCTACAGCAACCACCAAAAGAAATTTTTAAAGAGGTATAAATAATAAACCACTAGTGAAGACAAAATGGCATCACAAAAAAATATTCAATAGAAAGGAAGGGAGAAAAAAAGAAACAAAGAACAGATGGAGTAAGTTAAAATAGCCATCAAAATGCTAAATTTTAATGTGACCATTTCAATTATTTCATTAAGGCAAATAGTCTAAACAGCAAATAAAGAAAAAGTTTATCAGGTTAGATTACAAAACTAGCAAGACCCAACTATATTCTGTCTACAAGAAACCCACTTTAAATATAAAAGTATAGACAGAGTAAAAGTAAAAGAGTGAGAAGAAGTATACATTCCAAACATGAATTAAAAGAAAAATGAGTGATTGGATTAGTATTAGAAAAAATAGATATAAAAACAAGGAATATTATCATAGATCAAAAAGGGTATTTCATAAAGATTAAGGGGTTTGTTTTCCAAGAATACAGAGTAACACATAACAACAGACATTCAAAAATACATGAAGAAGGACAGGTGTGTTAGCTCATACCCATAATCCTAGCACTTTGGGAGGCTGAGGCAGGAGGATTGCTTGAGGCCAGGAATTTGAGACCAGCCTGGGCAACATAGCCAGACCCCATCTCTAAAAAAATATAAGAAAAGTTATCCAGCCATGCATCTATAGTCCTAGCTACTTGGGAGGCTGGGGTGAGAGGCTCTCTTGATCCCAGGAGTTTGAGGTTGCAGTCAGCTATGATAGCACCACTGTATACCAGCCTGGGAAATAGAGTGAGACCCTACCTCTTATTAAAAAACAAATGGGAAGCAAAATCTGATAAAAGTGAAAAGAGAAATAGACTAGTCCACAATTTTACTTGGAGATTTCAATATTTTTCCTCTCAGTAATAAAAATAGTAAGTAGATAAAAAAAATCAGAAAGAGGCTTGTCGCCCGTAGCTCAGTAAGTAGGGCGCCAGCCACATACACTGAGGCTGGTGGGTTCGAGACCGACCTGGGTCTGCTGAACAACAATGACAACCGCAACCAAAAAATAGCCGGGTGTTGTAGTGGGCATCTATAGTCCCAGCTACTTGGGAGGCTGAGGCAAGAGAATTGCTTAAGCCCAAGAGTTGGAGGTTGCTGTGAGCTGTGATGCCACAGCACTCTACTGAGGGCAACATAGTGAGACTCTGTCTCAAAGAAAAAAAAAAAGAAAGATTGTAGGCAAAATATCAACAAACTTCACCTAATTAAATTTTAAAGAATACCCAGCAACAGAAGAATATGTTATACATTCTTTTCAAATGTATATGAGTTAGTCTTTAAGATAGACCATATTCTTCTGGACAAAAAAAAAAAACAAAAACCTTGACAAATTTAAAATAATTAAACATATACAAAACATGTTATCAGATCATAATGAAATTGAACTAAAGTTCAATATCGGACTGGAAAAAAATACAAAAATAAAAAAAAGATCAAGAATAGAAAGATAACTGGAAAATCCCCCAAATGGTTGAAAATGAAACCATACTTCTATAAATGACCTCCAAGTCAAAGAGGAAGTCACAAGGGAAATTAGAAAGTATTTTGAATGGAATAAAAATGAAAATAAAACAATACAAAATGAAGACACAATATATTAAAATTTGTTGGCTGCAGCTAAAGTAAGATTCATAAGAAACTGATAGCATCAAATGTTTATCTGGATCAAATTAAAAACAAATCAAGTAGAAAGAAAGAAGTGAGAAAGATGTGAGCAGAGACTAATAAAATTCAGAATAGAAAAGCCTGGGTGCGGTGGCTCACGCCTATAATCCCAGCACTCTTGGAAGCCAAGGTGGGTGGATTGCTTGAGCTCAGGAGTTTGAGACCAGCCTGAACCAGAGCTAAAAAAAAAAAATGCTGGGCGTTGTGTTGGGCGCCTATAGTCCCAGCTGCTCAGGAGGCTGAGGCAAGAAAATCACTTGAGCCCAAGAGTTTGAGGTTGCTGTAAGCTATGATACCATGACACTCCACCAAGGGTGACAAAGTGAGAATTTCTCAAAGAAAGGAAGGAAAGAGATGAAATGATACTATAAACTGGTCCTTGAAAAGATTACTATCAGTAGCATTCATGAATTTCTAACCAAATTGACCAAGAAAAAAAGGGAGACAAATGTAAATTACAAATATCAGAAATGAAAGATAGGATATGACTTCAGATGCTACAGACATTAAAAGAATAAAAGAATTTGATAAACAATTCTATCTCCATAAATTTGACCACTTATGTGAAATGGAAAAGTTCTTTGAAAGATATCAACTACCAAAGTCCATTCAAAAAGAAAATAGAGGTGGCCTGTGGCTCAGTGGGTAGGGCGCCAGCCCCATATACTGAGGGTGGCAGGTTCGAACCGGACCCAGGCCAAACTGCAACAAAAAAATAGCTGGATTGTACCTCATAATTGCATTAATGTATACAGCTATGATTTAATAAAAAAATTAATATCCTACAGACCATTTTCCCTAATCACAATGCAATTAAAATTTTTAAATTATTTAAAAAAAAATAGCTTGGCATTGTGATGGGCGCATATAGTCTCAGCTAATCAGGAGGCTGAGGCAAGAGAATCACCTAAGCCCAGGAGTTGGAGGTTGCTGTGAGCTGTGTCACGCCACGGCACTCCACCGAGTGCGATAAAGTGACACTCTGTCTCTAAAAAAAAAAAGAAAAAGAAAAAAATAAATAACCTGATCAGTCCTAATTCTACTAAGGAAACCAAATTCAGTTTCAAAACTTATAACAAAGATAACTTCAGGCACAGATGGCTTCATTTGGGAATTATATCCAATATTTAAAGAAAAAATAACATTAATACTACTCAAACTTTTCCATAATATGTAAGAATAGAAAACACTTCCCAACTCATTTATGAGGACAGCTTACTATGGTATTAGACCAGAAAAAAAGTTACATATAAAGAAAACTTCAAACCGATATCCCTCATGAACATAGCTGCAAAACTTTAATGAAATACTGGAAAATCAAATCCAACAATATATAAACAGAATTGTGCCCCAGTGGGGTTTCTCTTGGAAACACAAGGTCAGTCAACATTCGTAAAATAATCGATGCATTCACTAAATTAAAAAACAAAGGAAGACAAACATATGATTATCTAATATGCAGAAATTTTTTGAAACAAAATTCAGCATCTATTTATTATAAAATCTCTCAGTAAACTAAAGAATAGAAGTTCCTCAACCTGATAAAGGGCATCAACAAAGTCACATGTGTTTAATAGTGAAAGACTGAACATTTTCACCATAAGATGGGGAACAAGGCAAGGAGGTCAACTATTTTCACTCTTATTTAACCTTGTTCTGGAGATTCTAGACAGTGCAATGAGGCAAGAAAAAGAAATAATAAACATACAGATTGGAGATTAAGAAATAAAACTCTGGGCGGCACCTGTGGCTCAAAGGAGTAGGGTGCCAGCCCCGTATACTGAAGGTGGTGGGTTCAAACCCAGCCCCGGCCAAAAATTGTAAAAAAAAAGAAAGAAAGAAAGAAAACTCTATTCAGAGAGGGTAGCATTGTCTATGTAGATACAATCTCAGAAGATCTAGCAAAAGATACTGGAAGGGAGGTTATTGAGTTTTCAAGATACAATGTGAATATATAAAATCAATTGTATTTCTGTATACTAGCAGTGAACAATTGTAAATTGAAATAAAATAGTATTAATTACAATAGCACCAATAAACCTAAAGTGCTCTGATATAACCATAACAAAAATATGCAAGATTTGCATTCTGAAAACTATAAAACACTGAGGAAAGAAATAAAAGAAAACTTATGTAAATGGACAGGTATATAATTTCATATATTGGAAAATTCAACCTAGTTAAGATGTCTAGGGTGGATACAGTGGCTCAGTCCCAGCACTTTGGGAGGCTGAGGCAGGAGGATCACTTGAGCCCAGGAATTTGAGGTTGCAGTGAGCTACGTATGACACCAAGCAATAGAGTGAAACCCTGTCTCGAGAAAACAAAACATGAAACAAACAGACAAAATGACATTGTAGGCCTGATGATTAAAAGAAAAAAGTCAAATCTCCTTAAACTGATTTATAGATTCAACACAATTCCCATCAAAATCTCCACAGGATGAGCTGATTGAAAATTTTAGGCCAGGTCTAGTGGCTCACGTCTGCAATCCTAGCACTCTGGGAGGCCAAGGCAGGTGGGTCGTTTGAATTCAGGAGTTTGAAACTAGGCTGAGCAAGGAAAATACCCTGTCTTTAGTAAAAAGTAGAAAACATTAGCTGGGTGTTGTGGCAGGTGCTATAGTCCCAGCTAGTTGGGAAGCTGAGGCAAGAGGAACTCTTGAGCCCAAGAGGTTGCTGTGAGTTATGAAGACATCATGTCACTCAAACCCCAGGGTAACAGAGTGAGACTATCTCAAAAAAAAAAAAAAAGTACTCAAAAAGGATCATAGACCAAAGTGTGAAACCTAAACTGCAAAACTTCTAGAAGAACACACATGCAAAAACCTTTGTTACCTTGGGTTAAACAAAGTTTTCTCAGTTATGACACCAAAACCAGGATCCATAGAGAACAAAAATGACAAATTGGGTTTCACCAAGAGTAAGAACACCTGGTCTTTTAAAGGCACTATTGAAAGAATGAAAAGACAGACTACAGATCGGAAAAAGAAAATATTTTCAAATTGTGTATAAAGGATTTGTATCCAGAATATCGAAGGGCCTCCCAAAACTCATCAATGAGAAAATATGCTACCTAGAAAAAATACAGTCTCAAGATTTGAATAGATAGGAGAAGATACAAAAACAAATTGTTTCAGCTCCTTATTGATAAGTATCAAATAACTCCCACTTAGGAGCACAAAGAAGTGATGAATTGTTATTTCTCTCACTGATGTGTGGGTCAGGAATTCCTTGGGGGCTAGGCTGGGCTGCCCCTCTGCTCCTGTGGGATCATCTGGTGATATTCACTTGGTTGCATTCAGTAGGTGCCTGGGCTGGAAGGTCCAAGAAGAATTTACTCCCATAGGGTGCTCCCTCTTTCCACGTGGTGTTTCATCATTCACTACTCTTGGGTAAATGTCTGTGCTTCATGGTAGCCGGCTTGCTAAAGCATGATGGCGGAAGCTGCTATAGCTGCTTAGGGGCAGGGCAGGGAATTGTCACTATCACTTCCGCCACGTTCTATCAGCCAAAGCAAGTCACGAGGTCAGCCTGGGTTTAAGGTCGAGGGAATTAGACTCCAACTCTATAGACAGGCACGCTTGCAGGACTGGGAGGAATTGTTGGTAACTATATCTGCAGCTGATCTACCACCCAAATGATAGCAATTAAAAAGCAGCATTTGTACAAATGTAGAAAAATTGATTTAAGGTAAAAATGTATTAAATGAGAAATCTGTATTTTTTCTAGGTAGCATATTTTCTCATTGATGAGTTTTGGGAGGCCCTTCGATATTCTGGATACAAATCCTTTATACACAATATGACAAACCACTGGAAAGATAAAGCAACTGAACTGTTATGCAGTTTAAGCATGAATACAAAAAGCAAATATTGACTGAATTGCAAGGAGAAATAAAATCAATCCACAAAAGTGGTGGTGTATTTTAACGTCCACCTCTCTCAGAAAAGGACATCAAAAAATAAAACAAATTTAAAATAAATACAGGTATATGGAGTTAAATGGTACAATAAACAAGTTTACTTATTAGATATCTGATAGATATAATTTTCTACCCATAAAACAGAAAGTAGATTCTTTTTAAATTTCCATAAACACAAAATGTTGACCATGTATTATCCTTCAATATTAACCTTAACACATATCATAAATTATATAGGCATAGAACAGTCTTCTAGGTATTAGACCAAAAAAAATTGCATAGCCCACTTTTACTGAGTTCCATGAGATTTAGACATAAACGTCAAATTAATTCTTGGTTCAGTTTTTTTTTTTTAATGGAAGCTGTTTAGAAAATAGTAATACTTAGAAGTGAGTGGTAGCATTCCACATCCAGCAAAGTCTGAATCTTGTTTTGGATCAACCCTCCCACTGAGAAAAAAACAACCAGAAAATCTGGATTAAAAATATGTTTGAAGGTATTGGAGAGCTACCAAGATAGTATAAATGTGGGGCCAAGATCTGGAGTGGGAGGAAATATAAGGTAAGTGAGCCCAGTATTTGGCAGCGTTTTTCCACTCAAGGGACTTGCTAATTTAAAAATTGAAGCAACAGCTTAGAGGCCAAGAAGCTGAGCAGGAATTTCAGCAGTCTTAGGGGAGATGGGACAAAAATTGGAGTTTAGGACCTGTGAAGGATGGGAAAACAGGTAAACATTCCCAGCTTTCTTTAAATAAACCCTGGAAATAGATCAGCCCTCACAAGGATGCAGCCCAACTTTGATTAGAGTAAGACGAGCTGCCTCTAGCTTATCTGCCTGCCAAAAGCAAAAGAACATCCCCTCGGGAGAAATATAACATCATCCAGAGCCTCAAATTATCTCTGTAATTCTTTCATACACAATGCCCAGCACTCAGTCAATGAAAACCAGGTTCCCAAAAGATGAGCTTTGATTGATAACCAAGAGAATGAAAAAGCAGGTAAAATTCGTTTGACTTTTGCCAATGGCTGAGTAGTTTGAGTTGCTATCAAACCAATCCTGTTCCTGATGAAAATTATAAATTCCCAACAAAAGATAATAAACAACGATCTAAAAGCAATGGAGAGCAGCAAGAAGGCAGAAACTGGAGGGGAATTGATATTTGAAAGAGGGGAAAGGCACTGGGTGATTTGCATGTTTCAGCAGCTCTTTGCATGAAAGAAAACCCTGATCTGCACTGCGTGGAGTTACTAAAAGTTGGATAGAAAATCCAGTCTTATTCATTTGAGAATCAAAAGACAGAGTTTCCACGGCAGCTGAAAATTGAGGGGGAAATGTTCAGAAAGAAGAAAACCACTCGGGGGAACCCCACATTCTGTGTGTAAATTCTGCCCAAATCTCTGGATGACCCCTGAGCCCCAAGCATGTACTGAGCAGGTTCCAAGCAACCCATCCAAGATTAAAAGAACTGAACTGAAGCTTCAGCTGCCATCCACCCCAGAAGATAGAATTTGCGGTTTGGGTTCAGCCAAAGCAATTGCTTGCTTAAAAAAAAAATTAGAACGAATGTTATATCTCCTTTTGAATTTGTCCAGCAGGTTTTCCAGTTTTCACTGGAATTCTGCTGCCCCCTAAAATAAAAAACAAACACACAAACAAGCAACCCTCCCCCAGAACTTTTAGAAGGACCATACTAAATTCCGAAGTTTCTTAAAAAAACAACTTAAAATTTTTTTACCACTCAACAACTCACAAACAGAATCCAAACTTTTTATAGCTTATCATTCGCAATATCCGAGATGCAATTTAAAACTACTTGACATATAAGAAATAGGAAAAGATGATCCATATTCAGAAGAAAAGATAATCAATAGAGAATGACCCTAAAATAACTTAGATGTGAAATTAGCAAACAAGGATCTTTTCTTTTCTTTCTTTCTTTTCTTTCTTTTTTTTTTTGTTTGAGACAGAGTTTCACTCTGCTGCCCTGCGTACAGTATCATAGCTCTCAGCAACCTCAAACTCTTGGGCTCAAGCAATGCTCTTGCGTCAGCCTCCTAAGTAGCTGGGGACTACAGGCATCTGCCACCGTGCCTGGCTAGTTTTTCTGCTTTTAGTAGAGATGGGGTCTCACTCTAGCCCAGGCTGGTCTTGATCCGCCTGCCTCAGCCTCCCAAAGTGCAAGGATTACAGGCGTGAGCCACTACGCTGGGCACTCAAATAATGGTCTTAAAACAACTATTATAATCATGTTCAAGAACATAAAGGAAAATATACTTATAATGGACACAATGAGGGCAATATTGGCAGAAAAGTAGAAATTATGAAAAAGAACCCAATAGAAGTTACACAACTAAAAAATATGATATCTGAAATAAAAAATGTACTGTAGGCCTAATTACTGGAGAGAAGAGTCAGTGAATTTGAAGGTGCTGTATTTTGCCACGTATAATACACACTTCTTTGCCCCAATTTTTGAGGGAAGACTAAGGATGCACATTATATATCAGTAGTACTGCTTGGGAGCCAGGGAGCCTAGCAGGCCTCCTGGGGCTGCTGCGCCCTCCTGTCTGGGCCCACCAGGTATATAGGGTTCCAGTCTGGGAGGATCTGGTGGGAGTGGGCCAGATCAGGGGAGGGGGTGGCTGTGAGGCTGATGAGGTAGGCCATGGTCATGTGGAGGCCTGGGCCTTGGAGGGGACCAGGAGCCCCATGCAGATCCTGGGGAGCTGCCTGATTGCCCATGGAGCCAAGTGACCTCAGAAGCTCTTTCCTGCCCAGCCACACATGTGGTCATCTTGGTCATGGGCCCCTGATGTGGTGGGGAGGGAAAGGCTCCTGGGAAAAAGGAAAGGGTCAGCATTCAAAGAGCAGGTGGGTATGGGAAAGGAATATGATTTGCATGTTTACCAGGAGAGTTAGCCTTCTCCAGATGAGTCTCTCCCAGCCAAGAGCTGGCCACTTTCTTGAGGGAAATTTTCTTGAAAGTTCGGGGGGAAAACATGGGTGCAATTGTACCCCTTGATTGCACTAATATACACAGCTATGATTTAATAAAAAAAAAAGAAAAACATAGATGTGCATTATACACAGGAGCACATTATACGTGGCAAAATATGATAAGTCAATAGGAATTATCCAGTCTGAAGAACGCAGTTACCTGAGAGATCATACCAGAAGGACTAGGGCCATGTAATTGGAATACCAGAGGGAGAGGAAGAGGATGGGGGCAGAAAATATATTTGAAGAAATGATGATCTTAAATATCCCAAAATGTTTTGAAAGACAGAAATACACAGATTCAAGAATCTCAGTTAAGCACCCAGCAGATGAATATAAAAACTACCCCCATGTTGTAGTCAAACTGCTAACAACCAAAGCTAAAGAGAAAAATTTTAAAAGAGTCAGAAAAACTAACACATTGGATACAAGGAAATAATTATTTTAATTGTTGCCACTGCATTCTTTTTTTTTTTTTTTTTTTGAGACAGAGCCTCCAGCTGTCACCCTGGATAGAGTGCTGTGGCATCATAGCTCACAGCAACCTCCAACTCCTGGGCTCAAGCGAGTCTCTTGCCTCCACCTCCCAAGTAGCTGGGACTACAGGCGCCCGCCACAACGCCCGGCCATTTTTTGGTTGCAGCCGTCATGTTTGTTTGGCGGGCCCGGGCTGGATTTGAACCCGCCAGCTCAGGTGTACGTGGCTGGCGCCTTAGCCCATTGAGCCACAGGCGCCGAGCCTACCACTGCATTCTTATTGGAAACTATGGAGACCAGATGATAGAGGAGAAAAAATACTTAAAGAAAAAAATATTCTTCCAACCTAGAATATTACAGCTAGTTAAAATATCCTTTGCGAATGAAGGTGTTGTAAAGGTATGTTATGTGGCATTTTTTCTAAAAAAGAAGAGAAAATGTATCACAAATAGATTTTTTATTACATAAAATACTAAGGGAAATTCCCCAGGCTGAAGAGAAGTGACACCAGATATAACATAGACCTTTAGGAAGAAACTAAGGGCACCATAAATGATAAATATGTAAGTAAATATAAAAGACTATTTCCCCCATTAATTTGTCCAAAATGCATATGGTCATTTTAAGTATACGCTAATAATCATTATTATAATCTTTCGGAAAATGCTTTAGAAAAGCCCCCAATACAATAATGAATTAAAATAGAATTCTTAAAACAAATTCAATCAACCTAAAAATGCCGGAGAAAAGGAGAAACAGAGTGGAAAAATAGAAATCAAGTTATAAAATGGTAGACCTAAATCTAACCATGTCAATAATTACCTTAGTGTTAACATGCTGAACACTACAATTAAAATTCGTATGTAGTATTCCCACATGGACAAAAACCAAAACCTATAGTACATATAAAGAGACCCACTTTGGCTTGGCACCTATAGCACAGTGGTTATGGCGCCAGCCACATGCACCAAGGGTGGTGGGTTCGAACCCAGCCCAGGCCAGCTAAACAACAATGATAACTCATTAAAAGTTATTTTTAAGAAAGAAGAACAGAAAGGAAGAGAAGGATGAATAAGAAGAGAAGAGAGAGAAGATATAAGTTCTGACAGTTAAGTTCGTGAACTTGTCCTAGAAAAAGTGCTACATACCTCATTGCTATATATCACTGTGGTCACCTTTGAAGTTCCCCTTAGGAAGCCAGGGATCAACACTAGGGCATAGTTCACCCCTCAAAGTGATTTTGGAACTCTTTTCCTGGGTTGATCATCAGAGCTGCTGTTGTATGACACACAAAAACATATAGCAACTGCTAGGTGTGGTGGCATGTGCCTGTAATCCTAGCACTCTGGGGGGCCAAAGTGGGAGGATTGCTTGAGTGCAGGAGTTCAAGACCAGCCTGAGCAAGAGTGAGACCCCATCTCTACCAAAAATAGAAAAAATAGCTGGGCATTGTGGTGGGCATCTGTAGTCCCAGCTACCCGTGAAGCTAAAGCATAAAGATCTCTTGCTGTGAGCTAGGCTGATGCAACCATGTTCAACACAGGGCAACAGAGTGAGACTCTGTCTCAGAAAAAAAAAAGAGCCAGGCACAGTGGCTCACACCTGTAATCCTAGCACTGTAGGAGGTGGAGGCAGAAGGGTACTGTGTTCAGGAGTTCAAGCCTAAGCAAAAGTGAGACCCCATCTCTGCTAAAAGTAGGAAAAAAGAAAAAAAGAGGCAAGAGGATTGCTTGAGCCCAAGACTTTGAGGTTGCAGTGAACTACAGTGATGCCTTGGCACTCTACCCAGAGCCACAGAGTGAGACTCAGTCTCAAAACAAAAACAAACAAACAAAAAAACCATGCAGCAACAATAATGAACACCACTTAGCAAAATACCACCATATATTGACACAAACATAGCTCTGAGGCACTGATATGCCAAGGTTATGAAACCTTACCAAGTTGTTTGTACAGTGCTACCAACATAAGTGAACAGTGGCAAGTTTGAGAACTTAACAAAGCCCAGAGTTCTGAGAGGACAGAAAAAGAGAAAGAGCAGGTGGTGGGAGTTCAGTCTAGGAATGATAGCACAACTCTGTGCTTAAGGTCTTGCTAATCTAACGTACCCAGATTCCCTCAGGGCCCAAGACACTGACCAACAGCCCAACCTGCCAATTATAATGGTGAAGCCAGGATAATGTCAGAGTCATCAATGATATGTGAAGAGGAAATGGTCCCAAGATGGCAGGAGATCCCAGAGACCCATCTCAGAATCTGAAGATGTCTGAGATGGGTCTGATGTCAGACGTCCCATCACCTGTCTACTCTCTCCTCCTATCAAGACAGCATCCCTGGGGGTGAATGGGACAGAGGAGGCTGTGGTAAAAGTCCTGAGCATAGGCACCCAGAGAGAACCAGAAATGATGCTGCGACCCATGTCTCATGGTACCAGCCACAGACCTTACATTTGTGTAGGAAATGGATGAGGTGCTGGTGAGGGGTTGAAGCATGTCCTGAACATAACCTTCCTAAATGGGAGGTCTTCGGTACGGAGGGATAACGGAGAGGAGGAGGCAGGAGGCAGCTAGCATCCAGCATGGCTGGTGCTGAGAAGACAAATGGAGAAGTAGAGCAGGAAGAAGGGAGAAGATGATATTAAGGGTCCAAAAGGTCTTTAGTCCTGGTCTGGGATGGAATTTATATTCCTAGGACCTGATCTTTGATTGCTGTAAACAAAACCATGTGAAGAGATGTCATAGTTCTGGTGTTTAGAGGGGAAGTCCATCGAGGTCGGGGGGGGGGGTCCAACCTGCAGCTCATGGGCCGTGTGCTGTTTTTGTGAGGACTTTTTTTGCTTATCTCTGGTGTCAGGTATCACAAAAAGTATACATTGGACCTTTTTTGTTTTTTTGCTAATCAGCTTTTGTTAGTGTTTGTATATATAATGTGTGGCCCAAGACAATTGTTTTTTCTTCCAGTGTGCAGCAGACAAAAAAAAAAGAAAGAAAGAAAGAAAGGTGGCTTGGTGCCTGTGGCTAAGTGGCTAGGGCACCGGCCACATACACTGGGGCTGCCAGGGAAGCTGTCCTAAACCTGGCCTGGGCCTGCTGAACCACAATGACAACAACGACAACAAATAGCCAGGTGTTGTGGCTGGCTCCTGTAGTCCCAGCTACTTGGGAGGCTGAGGCAAGAGAATCATTTAAGCTCAAATGTTTGAGGTTGCTGTGAGCTGTGACACCACAGCACTCTACTGAGGGTGACATACTGAGACTCTGTCTCAAAAAAGAAAGAAAGAAAAGGAAAGAAGGAAGGAAAGAAATAAAGAAAAGAAAGAAGGAAAGAAAGAAGGGAGGGAGGGAAGGAAAGATGGAAGGAAGGAAGGAAAGAAAGAAAAGTTTGACAACCCTGGCCTAGACTGAGATAGTACCACCCTTAAAAGGCATCCTCATAGACAATAGAAGACAGCTGAGAGGATATCAGACCCAAAGGATAAATAAGTCCAAGGTCTCAACTTAGTAAATTAGGGTTCAGGGAACCAGAGTATTGAATTGAAACATTGAGACAGACAGATAGTCATCTAAAGGAAAACCATGAAGAAAATGACTAATACATGAAGTTCAAGATTCCAGGAAGATGTATGCCAGATGACACCTTAAAAATAAAGAATTAGGATCTTTGAAGGGATAGGCTTGTGCTAGCCAGCTAAGTACCCTAAAGGCTAGACTAGAATTGGCAGGTGCATAGCAAACTCATTTTCCACCTATGGAAACTGATTAATTAATTAGTCATTAATCAATCTTGTTCTCAGAGTTAAACCTGTATGAGTTTTCAGAGCTCTCTCCATGAGAGCACTTTGGGAAGCCACTACCAGTCAATTATTCCTGGCATAAAAGATGAAATCATCTGACACCCTAGGGATATAATGTACAGTTCTTCCCGGTGGATGTGACCTGCAGGGATATTTATGAGCTTCTCAGGATAAAAGGCCTCTGTCAGCAGGAGATCATCTTCAAGTACAGCTCCCTCAGAACTCTCCTTGGTGCTGAAAATTGGTCTGCATTTCCCTATAGGACCCGGATCCCACTACTTCCCGCCCTGCTGCCATTGTTCACACGGACACACTTCCCCAAGTAGCCAGAGACGCACCTTGCAAATAAACAGAAACCAGACTCTTCTAGGGGATTTAAAAGAACAATATGGAAACAAGTAATTCCAAAAGGGATGTGTTAAGAGTTGTGATGCGGTAGGATCTAACGAGACCACTACCCAGGTGACTGTGGGAATCTATATCAGAGAGGCTGTGGGTGAACATTAGAGGGTCCCGCAAATCCTGAGTGGGGTTCGGAAGAAAATCCAAGGTTAGCAACCGAACGCACCTCTAGGGCAGGTCTCAGAGATAGGAAATCAGGAGCAAATGCAGGCGCGAGGAAAGGCAAGTGAGAAAGAATCACGTGGTGCCGTAGGATGAATGTTTGTGTCTTCACATGCTGAGATCCTGACGGCATTAGGATGTGGGGCCTTTGGTAAGTGACTAGGTCGTGAGGGTGGAGTCCTCATGAATGGAATTACTGCCTTTATAAAAAAAGGTTCTGGAGAGCACCCTCACTTCTTCCACTGTGTGCGCAAACAGCAAGAAGATGCCAGGAAGTGGGTCCCTACTAGACAGTCAATCTTCTGGTGCCTTCATCTTGGGGTTCCTAGCATCTAGAACCATGAGAAATAAATTCCGGGTGTTGCTAATCCCCGAACCCTAATGTCATCTGTAGTATTCTGTTATAGTAGTCCAAACAAACAAAGACACATGGACATTGATGAAATTATAATGGATAGATTTTTGCCATCATCATACATACCTGTTTTTTGTTTTTTTGTTTTTTTTTTTTTTGCTGTTTTTGGCCGGGGCTGGGTTTGAACCTACCACCTCCGGCATATGGGGCAGGCACCCTCCTTTGAGCTACAGGCACTGCCCCATAGATACCGGTTTTTCATGGATACTTTTTAACAGACATTTTGTCTTACTTTTAAAACAATGTACAGTCAATGCAGAAACATTGAAAAGCAAATAAAAATAGAAATGAGGGGAAAGATATTTCCCAGAATCCGGTAACAATCACTCTTACCATTTTGGCATATTTCTTTTAGTCTTTTTTCTTTGACTAGTCACATACTTGTGATGATACTTTTACATCCTGATTTTTTACTTAACATTATATTATTAGTATTTTCTCATGCTAAAAATTCTGTATAGGCTCGGTGCCTGTGGCTCAAGCAGCTAAGGCACCAGCCACATACACCTGAGCTGGCGGGTTTGAATCCAGCCTGGGCCCACCAAACAACAACGATGGCTGCAACCAAAAAATAGCCAGGCGTTTTGGTAGGAGCCTGTAGTCCCAGCTACTTGGGAGGTGGAGGCAGGAGACTCGCTTAAGCCCAGGAGTTGGAGTTTGCTGTGAGCTGTCATGCCACAGTACTCTACCCAGAGCGACATCTTGAGGCCCTGTCTCAAAAAAACAAAAACAAACCAAAAACCCCCCAAATTCTGTATAAGCCAGGAGTAGAAACTCATGCCTATAATCCCAGCACTCTGGGCGGCCCAACGTGGGTGGATTGCTTGAGCTCAGGAGTTCAAGACAAGCCTGAACAAGAGAGAGACCTAGTTTCTACTAAAAAGAGAAAAATTAGTCAAGCGTTGTGGCGGGTGTCTATAGTCCCAGCTACTTGGGAGGCTGAAGCCAAGAGGATCGCTTAATCCTAAGAGTTTGAGGTTACTGTGAGCTATGACTTCATGGCACTCTATTCCAGGGTGACAAAGTGAGACACTGTCTCAAAAAATAAAAGTCCTATATAGAAGTCATTTGTACTACTTTCCTCAAGTAGCATCGTGGATGGTGGACTATCACTCTTCTAATCATCTCTTATTATATATTTTTTATGTTGCTTCTATTCTTTATGTTTTACAAAAATCACAGCAATAGTATATATTTGTGTTAATATTTCTATTTTCTTAAATTCTAAGAAACACAAGTTAAAGGACCTAAACATTTTAAGTTCCTGGTACATCTCGTCCATTGCCTTTGGGAGTTATTGTAGACATTTATCCTCCTTCCAAGGATGTAGTTGCGAGACCAATTACCACTCCTATGCCAGTGATATCAGGTAGGGTATAAGCTAAACTGTTGTAGCAAAGATCAGAAAATACAGTTACTCAAACAAGCTGGACGTTTCTTTTTCACATAATAATCTAAAGGTAGGAAGCACCAAGCTGAGGAGGGGGTTCTCCCTGAAAACATTCGAGGACTGTAGCTCCTTACATCTTCTTCTGCCATCCCTGGGGGAATTGTCTCCAACTATGTGATCAAAGGCCCCCTAGGTCTTCATTTGATTTCCTGCTGCAAGAAAGGAGAGGAAAAGGCAGTAGAGAGCAGGCAGTTTTGTTTTGGGTGAGTGAGCTGGATGTTGGCCTCTGTACACCCACTCTCTGTTCTTCTCTGTGCCTTGGGGGCTGAACTCTACAGATTTCCCTGCCCTTTGGCTTCCAGTTTGGTCCAGCCAATGGGAGACATCAGTAAGAGACCAGGGGATGAATGAAAGGGAGCAGGGTGTCAAGTTCTCTGGCTCTCTTCTTGCCAGGGGTTGCCTGTGTTCTTTTAATGAAGGCCATGACTTGTCTACCACCACGCCACCCTCAACGTGCCTGCTTTTGTCCGGAGACCACAGCGTCTGTTGGGCGGTCCACTCTTTGTGGTCCTCTCTGGGTTTGTACTAGCTCCCTCTCCTGTCTCTGAGGCCTCTAGGCATTGTTGCTAGCCTGGGGGCACCGCATCACGTTTGTTACTTTTCCTAAACCCTGCCTGTAGTGACATCTGACATTTGGCCAGATTTCACAGGTTAAGGTACAATCTCCACAGGACCGCCTTCACTTCAGACACCAGCTGCGAGTTTAGGGTTTTCCAGCCCACCCTCACATCTGACCAGCGGGCTCCAAATCTGGAGATTCTCTCTTCTGCCTCTGGTTCAATACTTCTAGAATAGCTCAGAATTTAGGATAGCACTATACATAGGATTAGCAAGAAGTTACAATTGGAGCCAGCCAAAGGAAGACATGAATAGGGTAATGTCTGGAAAGGTTCCAAACACAAATCTTCCATCATCCTCAGGGACTGGTTACCCTCCCAGCACATGTGTGGCAACATGCACAGTATTGCCAGCCAGGGAAGCTGTCCTAAACTACTGTGTCTGGACTTTTTATTGAGGTCACCTTACATAGGCATGATTGATTAAGTCACTGGCCATGTGCTTGAACTTGATCTTTAGCCCCCATCTTTCCCCAGAGGTTGGGCTAATATCACGTGACTCAAAGCCCCAACCCTATAATTATATGGTTGGACTTTGTGGCAAGATCAGCCTCCATCCTGAGTCATCTCATTAGCATAAACTACCTAGGGGCCATTAGTCACTTGAACCATGGGTCCAAGGGATCTATCATGAATAATAAAGATACTTCTATTACCCAGGAAATTCTAAGGATTTGAAGGCTTCTTCCCTGGAACCTGGAACAAAGGCCAGAAAATTCTTTATTATATACTGCCCATGCTCTAGTAAATTGTCCCTTTATTTGGCTCTTCTCGATTTGCCCAGTTTGAAGGAGCCGTCTCTTTCCTGCTGGGACCCCAACTAGCACAACGGAAACTAAAATTAAACAGTTCACTTCTGGCACATCCCGCTGGTGAGAGTTTAGTCATATGAACATACTTATTGCAAAGGAGCATGGAAAATACAGTCTTTATTTAAGCATTCTTGTGCCATCGTAAACTCTGTTACTGTGGGAAGAAAGAAAGAATATATTGGGGGGAATAAACAATAGTGTGTAACTCTGAGCCAGACATTGACATTGCCCGTCAGCCAAGTGCAGTGGCTGGTACCTGTAATCTCAGCACTTGGGGAAGCCAAGGAGGGACAACTGCTTGATCCCAGGTGTTTGAGAAACAGTCTGGGCAACAAAGTGAGGCCCATCTCTACAAAGAATTACAAAATTGGCCAGGCATGGTGGCATACACTTATAGTCCCAGCTACTGGGGAGGCTGGGATTCCTTAAGCCCCAGAGTTGGAGGTGGCAGTGTGCTATGATCACACCACTGCCCTCCAGCCTGGGTGACAGAGCAAGATTTTATCCCTAAAAACCAAACCAAAACAAAACAAAAAGACTTGCCAGTTTTTTTTTTTTTTAGAGTGCCATAGTGTCACAGCTCACAGCAACCTCTACCTCCTGGGCTTAAGTGATTCTCTTGCCTCAGCCTGGGAGTAACTGGGACTACAGGTGCCCGCCACAATGCCCAGCTATTTTTTTCGTTGCACTTTGGCTGGGGCTGGGTTCAAACCCACCACCCTCATTATATGGGGTCGGTGCCCTACCCACTGGGCCACAGGCACCGCCCAAGTCTTGCCAGTTCGATAGACAAAAGGCAGTATTTTGTCATTTTACTTTGCATTTTTTTGCCTGCTAGAAAGGGTAAACATCCTTTCTTTTAATTTTTCTTTATTGACCATTTGTCTTCATTTTACTGTGATTTCTTTTTTTCAGGCTTTTGGTCCATTTTCCCATTGACTTTCTAGAGTGTTTTATTGATCAAATGAGCTCTCTTAGCTTTAAGGATAACTTTTCTGTCAAGGCAACTTAAAAAAAGTTTAGTTCAAAAGTGAAACAAAAACCTACATATAAAAATCATCTCAAAAGACTAACTTCCCTGAGCTTCGTAAGGCAACTTCCCTCTGGCCACTTACTCCAAGTGGCCTCGCAGGCCCCTTTCCTCTAGTTCCAGGTCTCCACCTGCCAACGTTATGTGCTGGGAGCAGCTAAAGTAAATGTAGCTACGTTCTGAGATAAATGACAAGTCTTCTGTTCGGGGTTCAAATCCCCCACTCAGGGGGAGGAGAAGGGAACCAAATTTGCAGCCCCTTTCCCCAAGAATAGATTTTCATGATTTTAGAAGTCCAGCTAATGGTGGCCTCTTTTGATGCAATTCCATCAGCCACTGACTTTTTTTTTTCTTTTTTTGAGACAGAGTCTCAAGCTATCGGCCTGGTAGAGTGCCGTGGCGTCACAGCTCACAGCAACCTCAGACTCTTGGGCTTAAGCAATTCTCTTGCCTCAGCCTCCCCAGTAGCTGGGACTACAGGCAGCCACTGACTTTGGGAGAACTCTGGTTAGTCCAGTCAACAGGCTGTGAATTCACAAAATACCACGCGGCATACCTTAGCTTGGGATTCTCCCGAAACAGAGCCTCAGACAAGAACTTGGGGACTAAAAGTTTGATCTTGAGGTAATACCAGGAAACTGGAGCTGGGGAGAAGGAGAAATGAAATAGGAGAGGAGGAAGCACCAGGGAAGGGTGAGTTATTGGACTGGGTAATGACAATGGAACTTGTTGGGGACTCCCTAAGGAACTCCATAGAATTCACCAGAGAATCATATCTCTAAAGGACAGCAGACAGAGAGAGACATTTGTGCACTGGCTCCCTCTCCACGCCCTTGTTGAGTTGACAGGACTGTTAACTCCCCTGGACTTTCCAGTTGCCTTGGAAAAACCCTAAGTGTCCAGCCTGGCTGCAGCTGAAATTAGTGGCTCAAGCTGACACGGTGTGTGCCCAAAATAGCACTGGCTGTGTTGTGTCTCTTTCCTTATGCAAATACCTCCACCACCTACTGAGAACAACAGCTTGCATTTAGGGTAGGTTCATGCTTTGGAGCGGTCCAGGACCTCAGAAATACGGGCTGTAAGCTGGATCACATGTCCGGGTGACACAAAGTATGCCTAACACAGATGTGGGTGGGACACAGAGTGTGAGGAAATGGAGCAATTTGACCAGCAGCAGCCTTGTCGAGAATTCTGGCAGCTCTCCGGGACCCAGCGGGCTGACCTGATCACAGCCCGGGGTTGTGGGAAAGGGGAGGGGACACATCTCGGAAGAACAAGGCATTCATAAGCACACGAAGGTATAGATGTGTGAACAAGAATTTTTATCTTAATGGTGATTATTCTAGCAATTTGAAAAAGTAAGCTGAGAGATCAAAAGGTATGGGTTATACATCATGGCATGACCATTAGAAATGAAGCCAGCTTGTAGGAATGACAGAAGTCAGGGCACATGGAACTGCATGGGCAAAATCCAGACTCCGGGAATGCTGCAGGTCACTGGCTCAATGGTGTTTCCCGATTGCCTGATTTTTCTTTTCTTTTTTTTTTTTGAGACAGACTCTCATTCTTTTGTCCTGGGTAGAGTGCCGTGACATCACAGCTCACAGCAACCTCAAACTCTTGTGCTCAAGCGATCCTCTTGCCTCAGCCTCCCTTTTAGCTGGGACTACAGGTGCCTGCCACAACACCAAGCTAGTTTTTCTATTTTTAGTAGAGACGGGGTCTTATTCTCGCTCAGGCTGGTCTCGAACTCCTGAGCTCAGGCAATCCCAGAGTGCTAGGATTACAGGTGTGAGCCACCACGCCCAGCCCCAATGGACCAATTTTAAGGAAAGGAACAGGATGGAGGAAGAACCTATAGATGAAAAGAATTTAAAAGACATATCAAGAAATTTTAAATGGCCAAGACTAAACTACATGGTCTGAGGCTATCCACTGGGATTATAAAACTACAAGGAAGCAATTGCCACAAACGTCAGGACAGTGAGTATTTGGGGCAGTGGGGCAGAGAGAGTGGTGCTTGGGCAGGACATGGGAGGGCGGCTTCCAGAGCTGGTGAAGTTCTTACTGTCCTACTGAGTGGTTACAAGGCTATTTGTATATTATAACTCATTAATCTGTATGCTTATTTTGTGTGTTTCTGTTTTATGTCATAAAAAGATTTTTTTTTAAAAGAAACGGCCATTTTTCCCTATTTTTAGGGAAAGATGTTACAGAAGAATGTTAAATAACATAACATGTATCATTATGGGGCAAGGTGGATTGAAATCATTTAGTACATAATGGTATCATTTTGTAACTGGATGGACAGATAGGTAGGTAGCCGGGTGGATGGATTGACGGGTGAATAGATAGATGATAAAGATACAGATATGTAGATATGAAAGAAGTAATTATGGATGAAAAGACGCTAAGATGTTACTATTAGGCCAGGAGTGGTGGCTCACGTCTGTAATCGTAGTACTCTGGGAGGGCAAGGTGGGCAAATCCCTTGAGTTCAAGACCAGCCTGAGCAAGAGAGAGAGACTGGCTCTAAAAAAATTTAAAAAATTAACTTGGTGGGCTAATAGAAAAAATTATCTGTGGCAGGTGCCTGTAGTCCCAGCTACTCCACAGGCTGAGGCAAAGAGCATCACTTGAGCCCAGCAGTTTGAATTTGCTGTGAGCTAAATTGATACCATGGTACTCTAGCCTGGGCAATAGAGTGAAATTCTGTCTCTCCCCACTCCCGGCCAAAAAAGATGTTCTTATTAGTTAATATTTGGAGGTAGGCTTTTTCTGGCTTTTGTTTTCATTTATCTTCCTGTGCTAAGTCTTGTACAATGAATCCTTTTGTTTCCAATTAATCATTTAAATATATGTTACTTTTATTTATTTAAAGCAGATTTTATTTGAGGGGGAAGAAGAGAATAGGCAAACACAGTCACCATGCCGACCCCAAGCTGCCCAGCCCCAAGACCCCTCATCCCGTCCAGCCCTCCTACTATCCCCACCATCCCCACCATCCCTGCCATCCCCAGCACTTAGTATCAGCCACGTTCACTGAGCCGGCCTGGGCCTCACCCACTGATGTTTCCTCTGCTCCTCATAGCCCCAGTGTGAAGTGAATATTTCCACACCCATTTAGAGGATGGAGAAACCGAGGCTCAGAGAGATGAAAGTAACTCACCTTGAACTCTGTACCTTTAAATTACACCTTGCCCACAGGGACCCCTGTTTGGAACATTTTGCCTTTCTTTTTCATTCACTTTTTTTAAAAATGGCACTTATGGTGAGTGTTCACTGCAGGCAGGTGCTGAGCTGAGCCCTTTCCTAAAACACCAAGACGGTTTTGGCATCCCAGATACTCTCAGAATGATATATTAAGAAGAGAACTTCCCCTTTTTAAAAATAGCTTACTTTTCTGGTAGTCATGTTTATGTTAACTCAGGGAAGAATACTGAACTCACACCCTGAAAAGACCATGGTCCTCTCAGAGTGTCCAGGCCTGGCAGGGGCCGAGGCCCACTCAGCACAGATTGCTGCCCAAACCCAGCAGGGCCTGAGAGTCTCTCCGAGGATGGGTTGAAGACCCAGCCTCTGGCTGGCCATGATGAGACTGAGTCTGTCCCTAGGCTCTCCCAGGAACGTTGATAAAGTTAGGCCTTTGCTAAGTGAGGGACAGAACAGATGAGGAAGTGGATGGGTCTCCTTCCAGGCTGCAGAGGTGGTGGGAGTGGGGGTGACTCCCAAGAGCCTCAGCCTCATCACCCCAGGTTGAGACATCAACCTGCACTTCTGAGACCCCCGATGAGTGAATAACACCACCACCCCCAGACCAGGCCTGAACACAGGCTTCACACATCCCTCCCCCCTCCTCCCTACCCTCTTGCTCCCTACAACTTTCAGCACCCCCCACTTGTCTCTGTTCCAAGCTGCTTTTCTTGTCCAGGCTTCAGTGCTCAGCCCAATGGCTCACTGCCATGGCCTGCTCCTTGGCAGATGACATATGCTCCCCGGGGGCTCCGACAAGGTGAGAGCTCACTGTAGGCAGACACTGAGCTAAGCGCTTCATACATGTCAGCTCATTTAATTCTCGCACCTCCACGAGGCTGATGCCATCATGGGCCCCATTTTCCAGATGAGGACGCTGAGGCCCAGAGCTCGCCCATCAGCTGTCCCATTCAAGATGAATCTGTGGGAAAGATGGGATTCAAATCCAGAGCCCATGTGCTCTACCCCAGGCCTGGAGATGGAAAATGAAGGATCTGGAAGGGTCTGGGGTTGACTCTCACAGAGCCACCTTAGGAAATTCACTTCATCTTGAGTTTCCGTTCCTTCGCACAGTAGGGACGCCGGTCTGGGGCAGGGCTGTGGAGAAGGCAGATGAGTCATGCCCGAGAAGTGCTCCCACTGCAGCTCACGGTGAACATCAGCTACTTTTTTGTCACCGACTGCCCTTCCCACCTCTATCCCCTCTCCAGTGCACCAACAGACTGAGTAATCTTCCTAAAATGCCATCTTGATCCTCTAATTATTCCCCAGTTAAAACCATCTACGTGTCTCCAAGCTCCTCATTGCTCTCAAGATAAAGTGCTATCTCCCAACCCCAGCACTACAGGCCTTCCTGACAACCCCTTGCCTTGGCACGTGCTGTTTTTGCCTCCTGGCAAGTCATTCTCCACCATGCCCTCAGGCAATTGCCAGCTCTACTAGGTACCTCCAGCCTCAAGTTGAAGGTCACACCTTGTGGCTCCCCTTCTCCGCCTGGGAAGATTGGCCAACACGCTCCCCTCCATGCCTGCCTTGTAAAGCCTGTATCGTTACTCTTACCACATCATATGGAGCTGCTGTTTAGGTCTTCCTTGTGAGAACAAAATGAACAAATGAACCCTTTGAGGCTCAGACCATATGCAAATCGAGGTTAGAAGTCCCAAGTGGATCCTAATTCCAAGGACCCCTCTGGCCTTTCTGTCTCCCTTGTGGGGGCGGGCAGGGAATCACATGCCCAGAAAAGAAGCCCTGGCACCAAGGTCCAGAGTGCCTTTTACTGGAAGACACCTTTGGGAAATATCTGCCCAGCTCACAAAGACCCCTTCTTTCAAAACTGCCTTCCCGCCTGGATCCAAACCATCTCCCCTTGACACAGCTGAGGAGACTGCAGATGGTAGCTCCAAATGGTCCAGTTTGAGCACAGAATCACATTTAAAAACACAAAGTTGGCTGGGTGTGGTAGCTCATGCCTGCAATCTCAGCATTTTTGGAGGTTGAGTCAGGAGGATCGCTTGAGCCATGATTCCAGATCAGCCAGAGCAACTAGTGAAATGCTGTATTTGCAAAAAATAAAACAAAAATTAGCTAGCACAGTGGCACACCTCTGTAGTCCCAGGTGCTCAGGAGGCTGAGGTGGGAGGATCATTTAGGCCCAGGTGTTGGAGGCTGCAGTGATCTCTGGTAATGTCGCTGCACTCTAGTCTGGACAACAGAATGAGACCTTGTCTCAAAAACAAAATAAAACACAACCAAAAAATGTCACAGACTCCAGATAACAAATAGTAATTTTAGAATCATCACAGACTTTACGCGAATTTTGAGAAGAACATTAGAAGGAACCAGGTTAGAGCACGCATCAGCCCCTCTCCCTGGCTCCTCTCTGCTCCCCCATCTCCTACCCCAAACCCCAACCCCAGCCTTTCACACATTGAACCCCACCCCGTGCTCTCCCTCGGGCCCCTCCCTTTGCCAGTTCTTCATCCTGGTGAGCGCCCTCGCCTCTCCCCACCCCTCCCCTCTCTCTGCTCCTGCCTCTGTACATCCCTCCCCTCCCTGGAGCCCCAGGGCATGAGGGGCAAAGGGTGGGTGGAGGGCAGGCTTGGGAGGGGAATATGTGTGACGCTGGCACGTGGGCCCGGCACATACACAGGGGACCTGGGCCATGAGCACCCGGCGCTTCCCTCTATTACCCTCTTACTCCTGACAGGAAGTTCACACATGATTTGCATATCATTACCATATTCATCCTCAGCTCTTGCAGCAATCCAGTGTCACCTAGACAGACTCCCACATGCAGAATGACCTGCAGACACCCACAGGTGTGTACATACACAAACATATACACTCGGGGCACTCGTGTCCACACACAGACACGCAGGTGTGTGCCTTGTCAGAAAAGCTTGATTAATGCCGACAAGAAAGGGGCTCAGCCCCCTGGCTCCCGGTGAGCTCCATGGCCACTGACACGCCTGCAGGAACACCCCACGCCACAGCCTGCCCTGCCCGAGCCCCTCCACCCGCCTCACTCCTGTGCATTCTATCTTTGTGCCCCTTCTGAACTCAGCTCTGTCACCAGATTCTGCTGGGACCTCGTTATTTTTACAATTGCAGGGAGCAAACTCTCAGAGAGAAGGGACAGCTTTGCTAAAAGGGCAGGTGCCTAATGCCCCAAGCCACTGCCATCCAGCTCCCAAGGGGTGTAGTTTCCTGGCGGGGCTCTGGTCAGCCAGAACCAGCCCTGAGGCCTGCCAGAGGGACCTTCCCTGGCGGGCTGGCTCAGCGCTGTTGCCAAGTCTCCCCTCGGGGCTGGGCACATCCTGGGCTGGCTCTGGGCTCTGCACCTGGTAAGTAACTCAGTGGCCAGAGAAGGGGCTTCTCCAGCAGCAAAGATATGGGCGGGTTCTGGGGTCCTCCCTGCTTCACCCCCCTGTAGGGCAGGCAGTGTCAGGGATCTACACATCCGTACAGATCAGAGGACTTGCAGGGTGGCTCGTGGGACACGGGGTCTCCCCAGGAGGCTGCAGTTGGGGGTGGATCCTGGGCTCTTTACATGAGATGGGGGCGGGGAACAAAAGGAGAGAAGCAGAGTGTGTCTTATCATGCCGGGGGCTCCCCATGGGAGCAAAGGCCAGACAAGGTCTCCTCCTGGAGACACGCTCATCTTGCCATCTTGCTCTGGCCCCCATGACTCCTTACCCATAAATTTGCCCAGCTGTCCCCAGTGTGCTTCGACTCCTACTGCTAATGCCATCCGACCCCACTCACTGCCATTGGTTCAGTGATGTGTTTCTCGCCTGCTGACATGGGACTGGGAGACCCAGTGTGACATCAGGGGCTTCCCATCCAGGGTTCCTCTCTTGCTCCTTCTCCTCTCTGCCCACACTCAGCTTCCCAGGCCCTGGGGCTCTGCCAAGAGTTATCCACAAGACTGGGCACCTCCGAATCCTTGTCTATGCAATGAGTGTCTCCTGGAAAATCCAGGCAGCACCTTTCCAGGCACAGGGCCTGGGGAGCGGCCTCCCAGGGTTCCCCCATCATCCCTGCACGCTTTCTGCTGCAGAGCAGGAATATTGTTGATTTGGGTGCAAATAACTCATTATTGCACTTCCCAGACCAGAAAGCCCCACACGTGGAGTTAATCCCCCATCCTGATGTAGGGCTAGTGCCAGCCAGAACTGGGAACTGTGCTTAATACCCACTGGGCACCATTGTTTCCATCACAGGGATAATTAGTCCCCAAGAGCCTCAAAGGAGGCTGCTTCGGGCTGGGAATCCAGAGACTTGGATTTTGAATCTGTATCTGCCAACAACCTGTCTGTGTGAACTTCCTTAGACAAACCCTTTCCCTTTTCCCAGCCTCAATTTTTCCATCTGAAAAATGAGCCGGTGAACCCAACAGTCTCCAAAGTCCTTCCCAGCAGCCTTGGAGCTTCCATGACATTCTGTGATACTGGACATTCTGTAACAGCTTGCCACAGTCTAGGATGACATTCTAAGTCATCCCACGACATTTACAGCCATCTCCAACATTCCGTGATGACATCGGAAGGTGGTCCTTGACATTCGATGACACTTACAACAATCCATGGCATTCTCTGACATCTTTTGACAGTTACAAGAATTCACGACACCCTGTGACATTCTTTGACATTCCAGAGCATTTTACGACATTCCTTGACATTCAACAGCACTCTGTGGCATTCTAGCCACGATATTCTATGGCATTCTGTGACATTCTAAATTTATACCACTTTGGCTTGTCTCTCTTCCAAGGGGTGTCCATGACATACATAGAGAAACCACATCCCCTCTCCAGGACCCCAGCTCTAAGGCTCCTCTCTCCAAGGAGCATGATCCCTCTGTGATCAGAAGTCCTTGAACTTGAGCCCCTAGAGCTATCTGGCCACTTCAAGATCCTGATCTGGGCTTTGGGGTGGGGACATCTTTCCAGGAACACTGGTCTCCCCAAGGAGACCTTCCTCTCTCCTGAAGGAATCTGTTCCCCCTCTCTCCATGCCACTAGAATATTTCAATTAATGGCTCTTACTCTCAGGGTAAGGGGGTTTCTTGGTGTAATGCTGAGTTTATGCATATCGGATATTTGAACATTTTAACTTATGGGAATAGCAATGTTATATAGCTTAACCTAACACAACAGAAAGAATGCTGATTTGGGAGTCAGTCTCAGGGACAAATGCTGGTGCTGCTATTTGTGAGGTGTGAGAATGGGGCAGTCCCACCAGGCCTCACTCTCCTCACCCATAAATGGACATGATGAACTCTCTTGAAGAAATTGGTGAAGAAGCTGATGAAATAGCGCAGGCTGAGAAGCTGGAAGAGTAAGAAAGCCTCAAACTCTTCTGCCCCCCTTCCCCTGTCCCCTTACCCTAGAACGACAGTATAACAATTCACAAGTGAGCTGGAACAAGCTGAGAAAGAGGACCTAGACTTTGGGTCTTGGCCTGGCTTCCTCCTCACTGGGCAGCCTTGAGAAAGTGACTCTGTTCCATGGGCCTCAGCTTATCCTTCTGTAAAACAGGTTGGGAGGTGATCAAGTCAACTGGGGAGCCCCTCTGGCCCTGACGGCTGCGGGAAGAGGAGAGTGACGGCACAGGGAAGTTTGAAGTCTGGCCCAGTGAGCACTGGGGAGCATAGTCTCCCCGAAGTCTTAAAGGACAGGATACTGGAAAGTGGCTTAAAATTACAGCTGGAAGAACAGGTTGGATCCAAAGAACTGATTCTTTCTAAGCATTGCGAGTTGATGGACTTGGTTGCAATGTTGCTACTCCGCAGAATTTTTAGAACAGCTCTGATGGGGGCGAGGTGGTAGGTATCTGACCTGGAGCACCATTCCTCTCTAGCCCTCAGGGCCCCTGAGTGGCAAGGACCCAGGTTGAGCAGAAACCTTAAGAGACGGCACCCCCTGGTGGCAATACTTTGTCATTGCAGCAAGGGCTTCCAGCCTGGGGCGTCTGCTTCTCACCTGCTGACTCCGCTGGCCTTAGCTGGAAGCAGAACTTGGGAAGAAGGTGACTTAAGTCCAGGCAAGCCTGCAGGACTGAAGGGTGGTAAGGGCCCTTCATTAACCTCTTGAACAAATATTTATTGAGCACCTACTAAGTGCCAGGCAGTGTACTGGGCCACCCTCAGAACAAGACAAGCCCTTGCTTGGCAGGGAGCTCACCCAATCGAGGGCTCTCGGGTTATCTGAGGGCTTACTGGGTGCCAGGGTTCTTACCTCCTGGGCTCCTCCAAGCAACTGCGGAGGTGAGAAATATCACCTCCCTGTTACAGGTGAGGGAACTGAGGCCCGAGGCCACACAACGGTAAGGAGCAGGGGTGGGGTTCAGACTTAGATCCGATGGTTCCGAAGCCACCCCTCACCAGAAGGCTGTGTAGCGGGAGGCTCCTGCAGGCACATCACTCACCTCCTCTGGGAGCTGGAGCCAGTGAGGTGCCTGGTGGGTTGAGCAGGGAGAGGATGTCCCCATGCCCTTTCCCTGGCCCTGGTCCCTCCTTCCAGGGAGTAGGGGATGTCCCTGGGGAAGCAGGCGTCTGAGGTCCTGGGCATTGTTCCCATTGTCTTGGCCTTCTCTTTGTCTCAGGAGCATCCGGGGCTCCCTCCTCCCCCAGCAGGGACAGGGCCAGCTGCCTGGAGAGTCAGGGCCTGCAAGACTGCTGCTCGTTAGAGCCCTCCAGACGCCTCTCTCAGGGGACTCCCCACCCCAGGGTCTGAGGGAGAGTTTGACACAAATCTAAAAATAGCTGCTGTTTTGTTCCTTTGTTGGAGGGGAGGGGCTGGCAGAGGGGCGTCAGCTCCCCCTAATGACCTGCCCAGAAAGAACAAAGCCTTTTCTTTGCGTTTGCTCTGCTTCCAGCAGCAGTGGGCCCTGGCCCCAGGCTGACTGCGGGGACACAGTGCACAGTGAGCTCTGTGGGCAGGGCTGAGGGGGAAGGGCTCTTCACCGGTCCTGTGACACTGTGTGTGATGTCATACTGCATGGCAAGCAGCGGGTGGAGTATGGAACAGCGAAACCCGGTGCCTGGTGGGCCCCAGGAGAGTGACTGTGGGATTGTGCGTGTGTGAGATGAGGCACACTGTGTGGCTGCATGCAGGTGACACTCTCTGAGTGACTGGGTAGGTGTCACTGTGCACGTTGTATGACTGTGTCTATGACACCATGCAGAGGGGCTGGCCGTGAGTAGGTGATACTGTGTGACTGTGGCTGGAACTAACTGCAGGTAACATCACACCTGGCCTGGGACTGTGTGCAGGTGATCACGACTAACCAAATGTCAAGAAACCGTGGCAGTTCCCAGAGCCCTTCAGAAGCCTGGCACAGCCCCCAGCCGTCCTTCCCTCCTCCCCTTCTCTCTGGGCAGGTCACGGAGCCCTCTTGGGGGCTTCTCTGTCCTTACCTTCTGCTCACCTCTCGCTGCCTCCGTCTTTGAGTGTCCCTCCCATCAGGGTCGATAGATATGGCTACCTATCTCCCAGCACCAGGGGGACAAACTGAACCAAAAGCAAACTTGTCACCCTTCTGTTAAGGCGTGTTCAGGAGAAAGGAGGTGGAGAGGGATGTCGCGAGGTGGTCAGGAGGACTCAGCTTTGTATTGTTTGTGTTTGTTTTTAAAAGGGAGAACATATGCACATGTTACACGTGTCCTTTTCAAACAGAACTGAAGCAAATGTGCCTCCAAAAAGGTATCTGCTGTTAACTAGGTGGCTTGATTGTGTGTGATTATTATACTATTCTTTTGATTTTTCTGAATTTTTAATCTCTCAAATAATTAGACAAACACGTTGTGATAGGATTTGGCTTTTAAAAAGTTTTGTTTGTTTAGAGACAGGGTCTCACTCTGTCACCAAGGCTGGAGGGCAGTGGCGCTATAATAGCTCACTGCAGCCTCCAACTCCTGGGCCCAAGCCACCCTCCTGCCTCAGACTCCTGAGTAGCTGGGGCTATGGGTGTGTGCCATGATGCCTGGCTACTTTTAAAATTTGTTTGTAGAAAAAAAAAATTGCCCGGTCTGGTCTTCAACTCCTGGCCTCAAGTGATGCTCTGCCTCGGCCTCCCACAGTGCTGGGATTACAGGTGCAAGCCACCGTGCCTGGCAGTGATAGTTTCTTATACACCAAGTTAACATTGACTTTGGGTCAGGTGCCATGCTCATGCTTTATGTGGATTACCTCACTGTATTTACCACGATCCCAGGAAGGAGATGATCTTTGCATCCCCCATCTTATAGATGAGGAAACTTGAGGCTCTGAGGGGTTTATTAAATTGTCCTCTAACACCCAGCTAGTAAGTGACGGAGTCAGGAGTCCCACCCACATCTGCCTACCCAAGGATAATTGTCAGAGGCTTTCATGAGTCTCTTTTTCTCTTTCTACACTCAACACACGTAGCAAAAAAAGTAAACTAAAAATAAAACCAACAGAGTAAAAAAAAATTCCAATAGGAATCACTGTTTTCAATTGATCATGGATCCTTTCGGACGGTTACTTTTATGTGTGTGTATGTGTCCGTGTGCGTGTTTATCTCATAGGATCGCAAATGCTAATTCACATTACAACTCGGAAACGAAGATAAATGCTGGTTCTTCACCTTGTCTTCTTTTTGGACCTCACAGTCACTGGTCAGCAGGAAAAGCCAAACCTTCTTCCTATGAGGTTCAAAGTGTGTCCAAATCAATCATCCAAACTGCACTTTCCTTTACTTTCTAGCCTCCCTGGCAGCTCTGTGTCCCCACTTCCTTCCCTATGGCTGTGCCTGGGTGTCTGGAGGAGTGTGGCTTGTGTGACCTTGCGTGGCAGGGGAAAAGCAGGTGTCTTAGGGTCAGTGCCACCATCTGCCGTCTCTGGCTTCTGGGACCACATTCCTTTTCCCTGGTTGCTGTGTGCCCTACAGATTTTCAGACTAAAGTCTGAGGTTGTTGTAATTTCCAAGCTATGCTCAGAGCCTCTCCCACCTTCCATCCATGCCATAGCCTCTCTCTGCCCTGAGGTCACCCTCTCCTGTCCCTGCCACCCACAGTGGGTCTGCTTGCCTTCATCCCAGTTTCCATACCACACTGAGGTGCAGGAAAGTGCACAGTCTCCCTCTGCTGGCTGCCACTGCCACTCGGGGTGAACTCTGTCCCACATATTAACGATCTACACTGTGTAATGAATCAACCCAAAATGTCATGGCTTAAAACAGTGATGATCTTTTAACACTGTCCTGGTTTCTGGTCAGGAATTTATTGGCAAGGGGTGAGGGATGTGGCCGTGAAGCTCCAGCTGAGTTACTCTTGAGATTTCAGCAAGATGTCAGTAGGGCTGCAATGATCTGAAGGCTCGACTGAGGCTGGAGAATCCACTTTTAAGTTGGGTCCCTCATATTTCTAGTCAGCTGTCAGCTCCTCTCTGTAGGGGCCTCTCCACAGGGCAACTTGAGCTTCCTCACAGCATGGTGGGTGGGATCTAAGAGTGAAGATCCAAAGAGAACCAGGCAGAAGCCACATTGTCATTATGATTTAGTCTCCCATGACATTGCTTCCTCCATATTCTATTGACACAAAGTCCATCCCTGATTTAACAGGAGAGAACTGTCAAGAACCATGTAGGTGTGAGATTCTACTCTATCTACTTGCAAGTGAGCCTGGCACAGTGTCATGGATGCTGGTAGAAGACATGAGCCTTCTGGGGCAGGGAAAAGGACAGATTGTGACTCATAGAAGTAGCCGTGGCCAGTATACCAGCCTTTTTCATTGGCTCCAAAACCTATATTCCCACAGATCAACAGGGAGAGGGCTGGAAATCACCTGTGTACACAGTGAAACATGTCACAGGAGAGGGACCTGAGCTAAGGGAGCTCAAATCTCTAATGGGCAGTGAGCATGACTAGCCTTGAGTCTAGAGGGAGAGACCATGTCTTTCTTCAGAGGCTGTTTGCTACATACACATTCTTGAAAAGATAGTCATGCCTCACTCACAAGTCATACCAAAATGTGAGAGCTCTGTCTTAGTCAGCTCCAGCCGTCATAAGCAAAGTGCCACAGGCTGGGTGTATAAACAATAGAAACTTATTTCTCACAGTGCCAGATGCTGTACGTCCAAGATCAAGGTTTGGTTCCTGGGAAGGGCTGTCTTCCTGACTTGCAGACAGCCACCTTCTCACTGTGTCCTCGCATCACTGGGAGAGAGAGCGATTGAGAGAGAAACTGCCTCTTCTTCTCAGAAGGCCACCAGTGCTATTGGATTGGGACTTCACCCATGTGACCTCATTTTAGCTTAATTACCTCCCCAAAGCCCTGCCTCCAAATATAATCACATTAGGGGTTAGTACTCCAACACATGAATTTTGGGGAACACAATTCAATCTATTGCAAGTTCTATGGAGAATTGCCTTTACCTACTCAAGAAAGTAATGGTAGGGTGACCAGCCCAGGTTTTGCATCTGAGACAAAAATGGGGAGCACAGCCCATAGCCTCTCTGGTATTCAGATAACGCCCGTCCTCCAAGCCAGACAACAAAGGTGAAAACTGGGGCCTGTGTTTCATAGTGTCACTGCTTTTCCTGCCTTTCTCTCCCCCATCTATCTCCAGAGCAGGCTTTTCCTAGTCTCACATTCTTCTTCCCAATTCTAACCACGTGGCTAAGTATTTAATTGATAAATAAGAACCATAGAAGTTGACTATTGTCTGGCTGCCAAATCCTACTTTTGAATGTCAGAATGTGAATTTGCCTTTCTTTTTTTATTTCTTCTATAACATTCCTAATTCTCTCGAGGCAGATGGATGTTCCCTGACCCATTATTGCAAAGATCATGTACTCAGAAATAAAAACTAAAGAAAAGAGCATTAATAATTTTCAAAATATTAAGTCCATTTACACACAGGGCTTTTTCAGAAATAAAAGTGGGATTATCTAATACATACTGGTTTTGGTTTTTGTTTTGGTTTTTACATTAGAAACCATATTATGGATTCTTCATATATACTTCATTCTCGCTAATAGTGCTGTAGAATTCCAGAGTATAGATGTATCAAAATTTACTTGACCATATTTTCTCTGAATGATATTTAAGTTGTTTCTAAATATTTTAACATTGCCAATACTGCTTTAGGGCATAACCATACAGACATATCTTGGCATACCCATGCTAGTAATTTTGTAAAGTAGATATTTTTACAAGTGGAATTGCTAGGGTGTAGAATTTGCATATTTTTATTTCGATAGATAAAACTAGATTTTCCTCTCCAAGAGATGTCAGCTTATATTCCTTCCATCAGCATGTGAACATGCTCAGTTCCTCACCCTCTCTTCATTATTGAATATTATGTTTTCTTAGTTTACTAAATCTAGGTGAAAAGTGATTTTCTCACACATTTTAATTTTCATTGTTACTAATGAGTTTAAGATTTCTTTATCTACTTACTGGCCTTTTTTGATTTTTTTTTTTTTTAGAATACTTAACCATGTAACTAGCCCATTTACTATTGGGTCACTGTCGTTTTCCTATTTGTTTGCAGGAACTCTTTACATATTGTAGACATTATTCTTTGTTTACAATATAAATCACAGATACTTGTTTCTAGTCAATTTGTTTATCTTTTAAATTTGTTTGATTCATTTTGCTGCACAGAACCCTTTTATTTTTACATAGTTTCATCTGTTTATCATTTCCTTGATAACCATTTCTTGAGTTTCTTGTCTTCCTACACAAGGTAGTTATGGAGCCAAGATATTAACTCTTTCCATAGAGGTAGGTCTTTCTCTCCAAACAGTGTCTGAGGTTGCATGTGATTTGAGGCCCTGAGACTGCAGCCAAAGGAGTTCACTTGGCACGGGGGAAAGGGAGCTTCCCAGAGGGCAATGCTGGAGGCAGCAAGCACTGATGGTTTTTGAACAAAACAAGCTGAACTCCTGGGAGAAGGTCCCTTTGGAGAGGCAAAGCTTCTTAAGAGATCCCGAAGGGTAGCCTGGGAGGAGCCACTCTGTGATACTTGGCCGCCTGGAGCCTGTAGGAGGAGCTGCCTATGTCTTCACCTGTTAGGCCTCAGCAGGGTACACTCACAGCCACAAGCCACCATTCCTACCTGAAACATGCACATATGGACACACCAAACACCTCCAAACCACATGCCCATCCACATGTGGAACCACACTAAAAAAAATGCACATATGTGCACATCTGCATTGCATGTGTGCCCATATTCTCAAATGGTCACATGTCCACACATAAGAATGTCCACGTGGAAAAAGCACATGCATGTGTGTGGAGGCACACAGGTGTGCTCACAGCTCCCTGAAAGAGATGCAGCATGCACGCGTGCACACATGCCCAATGCACGCGCCTGCCGTCTCGGTCAGAACTCCAGCAGGAGACAATCATCACACTCCAGTGAAGTGAGAAAAATGTTATCAAGGGACCATTTACAAAGGTGAGGAAGGGTTAAGGAACACTGAATAGTGAAGCTCCTGAGGACTGGCAGTACCGCAGGGCAGCCGCGGCCAGCTAGGCCTGGAGGGTCAAGGGGAGGCAACTGCAGGAGCCGGGGGGAGCTGGAACTTTGGAGGGACCCACCCAACCTGATGGGAAGGAGATACCCTGTCCTGCCCCTACCCTCTGATCTCTCGATGCTCCACAGAGTGGCCGCCCAGAGGCACAGAGCAGGGTGGAGAGTGGGTCTGGAGGAGCAAAGACCATATACCTAAGGCCCGTGCACTATGCCCACAAGTGCACACAATGACTCAGATGCAGGCTCCCCAAGAGATGCAAAGACTCACGTGCACACTCGGTCACCTACACACAATTGAGAGCTGTGTGCACACGAGCTTGAATGCCCAGAGGCCTATGCTCACTTAAGAAGGCTGAAATCAACCCTCAGTCCAAGCGGGGGCCCAGGATGAGCCCCTCCCTCTCCCCCTCACCACCTCCTTCCAAATAAGCCCCAATGTCCCCCACCACACACACAGACAAGCCAGAGCCAGCTCTTTGCTGAGCTCTTTGTTACTCTTGGCAAAGACCACATCCCAGCGGGACAATGGGCTGGCCAGGCTTGCACAAATCACCAGCTCTTTGGGGACCTTTCAGAGGCCTGGGCTGCCTGAGTGACAGCTGAATTGGATCCAGATTGGTCGAGGGAGGCAGGATCTGCAGCGGCAGAGCCGAACCTGACACTGGGCACGGACCCTCCCCATCCCACCGTCTCTACTAAAGGGGCGCCCAGATCTGGCTAGAGCAGCTGAATCCCCCTCGCCCTGTTAAAAGTCTTGCTTCCCGCCCACTTCTTGGGCCTCCCCAAGTCCTATCCACTAATAGTATCTGAGCCCTCTGCTGCCAACTCCCTACCCGGCCCAGGTCTCCTCTTCCCTGGACTGGAGCCTGCAGGAGCTCCCTGCGGGGGGGGGGGGGGGGGGGGGGGGGGGGGGGGGGGGGGGGGGGGGGGGGGGGGGGGGGGGGGGGGGGGGGGGGGGGGGGGG
>CAUYRH010168968.1:0-43746 GCA_963574655.1 Perodicticus potto
TTGGTGCTGCTCTGTAGCATCCCTCGCCAATAAAGGTCATTTGTACAAGCCTTGGTAGTCTGTGAGGTCTCTGCCAGTCGAGTTCCACCCTTTCAGTAACTGGAGCATTCAGTAGACTTAACCTCACTAGTATTGACTACCTTTATTTATGTCTTTAGCAAATCTATATTAAAATTGATGGTTCATTTGTAGAACCATGAAAAGCAGAAATGCAGAAAAATCCAAGAATCTTCGAATTGAAGATGGCCTCATCCAATCCCTTTGAGAGTATTGCTCATTTTATATTTAGTTTACATTGTTTCTAACATTTTACAATCTACCAGGAAATCACTTCCTCATTATATGTGATTGCCTACCAAATGGTGATAAGAGATTTTAGGGGAAGGCACACAGTTGCAGATTCAGGTATGGGGAGGGCAGTGGGACAGGGGACAGGGGACAGGGGAGTAAATCTTGTATTCACAAACGAAGGAGAGGCTCAGAAAGGAAGGACACTCCAGGGTAGCCAACAGTCAATAAAACTTAACCCTACTCAGTATAAAAAGCAATGGACTGTTGCTACACACAACAACAAGGCTGAATATTAAAATAAATACATTGAGAGAAAGACCCCCCCAAAAGAAAGAGTACATACTGTCTTCCATTTATGTATAATTCTAGAAAATCGGGTCTATTCTATAGTGACAGAAAGCAGGACTGTAGGTGCCTGTGATGATACAACCACCATTGGACCTGTTCAATCAGTAACTTGGCATCATCAGAAGCATCCTTCTCACCTCCCACACACCCAATCAATGTGGTGGCCAGGCCCTATAGATTCTACCATATAAATTGTGTTCATAACCACCCTCTTCTCTCTGCTGTCATGGTCACTTTCTTGGGTCAGAGCTTCATACATTGTACTTATTAATTATTCTAGCATCTCCACTGGTCTCCTTCCTTCTATTTCCTGCCCATCCTAATTTGTCCTTCATATAGTTTTCAGAATAATCATTAAAGGCTTAAATATAAAGCCTTTTTATATTAATGAATACAAAAAGATTTTGATATAAAACCAAAAGATATAAAGTATTTAAAAAATAATTTTAAATGTCCATTGACTTTCAAACACCTACATGTCTGTCACCCAGGATTAAGAACTGCTGTATATTTTGGGATTTCTCTTTCAGGTACTCTTATATTATAAAAGAAAAAATACCTTACAATGAAACCATCTTTGTTTTTCTCCCTATCTTCTGCGCCACTGATATTGCCCAGTTTCTATATTTGTACATGTCTATTCAGCTCATGTTTTATATAATACTTTGACTAAATATATGCATTCATATTTCTGTTTAAAAGTTAAATAAATGAAATTATATTGTATATATCATTTTGCAACTTGCTTTATGACAAGTCTTTGAAATCTATGTGTATTAACAGATGTAGATAGTGGTGAAATTGATTCTATACTACTACATAATGCTCTATCATAGGAATAAATCATACTTTATCCATTATCTTATATTCATGCCAGTTCCACATTTTTGCTGTCAATAGAAAATTTTTATAAATATCATTATGTCCTTGTAGTAAGCTGAATGATTATATTTGCATCCTAATCCCTAGAATCTATGAAGTTTACCTTACATGGCAAAAGGTATTAAGTTAAAAATATATAGAGAAAGAGCTTATTCTGAATTACCCGGGTGTATCCTGAATACAATCACTTGTGTTCTTGTAGGAGAAAGGCAGGGGGAGATTCTATACCACATGTGCAGAGGAGATGGCAAAGTGAAGACGGCACAGAGAGAGATGCAGCCACAAGCCAAGGAACACCAATAGTCACCAAGAGGTGGAAGAGGCAAGGGGCAGAGCCTCCTCCCTAAGGACTTTGGAGGGTGCTCAATCCTGAATACACCTTGATTTAAGAATCTGCCCTCCAGAATGGGGAAATAATAAATTTTTATTGTGTTAAACCAACACATGTGTGGCAATTTGTTGTGACAGCCACAGGAACTAATCCATATTCCTATTTCATTATGTAACCAAATTTTCTAGAACTTAAACTTAATGAGCCACAGCACATGCACATTTTCCTTTACTTAGATATTTAGAGACTGTGCTAAAAAGCAGTGGGTGCTATTTTCCATTTCCTGCATCCTTGCCAATCATTGATATTGTTGGACTTTAAAATCTTTGCCAACTCAAAGGGTGTGAAATAGTACTTCATTGTTATTTTATTTGCATTTCCCTGATTACTTGTGAGGTTGAGAATATTTTTACATGCATCTTGGCCATGTGGATTTCCATTTTAGTGAGTTTCCTGTTCATAATCTCCACCCATGTTTATCAGGTTGTTTAATTTTTTTTTATTACTTCAACAGTTCTTTACACTTCTGAATATCAATTCTCAGTCTATTACCTATGGTTCAAATATTTTCTATAAGTTTGTGGATTGTCTTTTAATAGTGATATATTTTGAAAGAGAGACGCTCTATCATTTTAAAGATTTATGAAATTTTAAAGATTTACCAAACTTATTCCTAGTAAGTCATACTTTTTGTCTTAAGAAATTGTTTCCCACTTCCGAGTCAAAAAGACTCCCCTTGACACATATATTTACAATCGTCTTAAAGCCCTATTCTTCACAGTTGACCTTCAACCTGTGTAGATCTTATTTTTGAGAGTACTGTGAAGTAGGAACATAACTTCATGTTTTTCTATGTAAAGGTCATTTGTATCTTTTCCCCACTGGTTTGTAATGCTGCCTCAATCACATACAGATCACATACCCTGTTGTTTCTTGGTCTTAAGGTAGTTTCCCAATCTACTGACCCATAGGCAACCACAATGATTTTGAATTATAATACGTTGGGATCGGTCTCATTAGTGTTTTCTTTTCTCAAAATTGTCTTGTCTGTTCTTGAAACGTTAAACTTCCAAATGAATTTTACAATAGTTAATTTTCTGTTGCTACAATATCAGAATTTCATTAAATTTGCAGATTAACTTGGGAAAATTTTACAGATTTACAGCACTCAGCCTTCTTATCATTCATTATTTAATAAGGCAGATTAAACTCAGAGTGTATTTGTAGCTCTTACATTACAACTATCACAAATACATTAGGGAAAATTCTGCTGTTCAACAACTACTATTTAATACAGCAAAGACATCATTGTGTAATGAATTTCCAATTTACATACTCACAATTCCACTTTATTAGCATAGTAAAAACACCAACTGACATTCATATAAAAATTACATTCATTCATCAGTGGTGACCACTTGTTGGCTACAGATGCAAGAGTTGATCAAAAATCAATGAAAGTATTCTGTGACTGTCAATTGGCTTTATCTAATTTATAATAAAGAGTATTGCATATCTTATTATTTGAAAACTGTGTGCTACATATCCTTTGTATCAGTAAAATATATAATAAGCTTTTATATGTACTTTTAATACACATTTTTAACATTTAAAATATATGTATTTACTCTTCCCTTCCCCCAAAAGCTGGTTCTTAAATATTTACTGGTTCTAGCCCACTTTTAACTGCCAATATCTGTATATCGTTGCAGAAAGTCACTCTGTCCCAGGAGAGAAGTATCCCTTAGGCACAAATTTTCTGAGAGGCCTCATGAAAACTGCCCTGCCGTGATTGTTAAACATTTGCCAGCACCTCACTGGTTCTAGCCCACTCCCACAGGTAGCAGCCCTCAACCATAGTGCTGGGCTGTGGAGTTGGCAGACAGGAGTTGTGTATAACAATCACAGTTCCCTCATGCTCAGGTAGGCTGAAGCGTAATAACTGTGCTGCCCCGCAGAGCTTCCCTAAAGGATTGGCTCCACTCAACCAAAGTGGAAGCTGGCTTGGTAACATTACCTTTAGTGGTTGTCTTTTCCTTCATCTTATTTTCCCTTTCCCCACTGGCATCTTTTGCATCTCCCAAATAAACTTGAGCTTGAACTTTTTGTCTCAGGGTCTACCCTAGATCTGCTCTATCCCCCTGGATATGCAATTCTTGGACTCCCTACAACTTTGTCAAAGATGAGGAAGCAGAGAGAGGATTTTGCAAAGCAAATAATTTGGAGAGAGCTATTTTCATACTCTAAGATCCACCTGCCTAAAAGGGAGATGCGTGTGTGTGTGCACGCGTGTACATGTGTACAACTTTCCTCAAGAGTGTGAGTATATGTATTAGTTTCCCAGGGTTGTGGTAACAATATACCAAAGTTGGGAGGCTTGAAACAACAGAAATTTATTCTACTCCATTTCTGGGGGCTACCTATCTGAAATCCAGGTGTCAACAGGATGACTCCTCCTGAGGGCTCTGATGGAGAATCTGTTCCATGTCTGTCCCCTAGCTTCTGGTGATGGATGTAAATTCCTGGCATTCCTTGGCTTATAGACAGGCCACTCTGATTTTTGCCTCTGTTTTTACATGGTCTTCTTATTTCTGCGTCTTTTTATCTTCACATGGCATTCCCCTTCCTGGATGTTTCCCTCTTCTTCTTATGAGGACATAATTCATATCGGAATTAGGGCCCACCTTTCTCTATTATAATCTTAAACTAACTATTGCATCTGCAATAATCTTATTTCCATATTAAGTTATATTCTGAGGTGCTAGGGATTAGGATTTTAACACATCTTTTTGAGAGTACATGATTCAACCCATAACAGCGCACTTTTCATGAGCTTTCTCTGTGAGTCTGTACCTGAGGGCTATAAAGAACTGCTGCCTGCCTCATGCCCTGGGAAACCTAAAGGGGCTACTGATGGCAGGACAGAGACAGCAACAACAGGATAGACCTGCACTCACAGAGAGTGTAATCAAAGATTGTATGAGTATTTCTCATGGACCGGCCAATGGGTCATGATGGCTTCTGCCCATTAAGTTCTCCCATATGGCTGGAGGGACCCTGGTAGCAAGAAGCTAAAGGTGGATGTTAGATTCCTAAAGACCTAAGAAGGAATTGAAAATGACCATCCAAACAGAGCTACATCTGTCTGAATGAAGAAATCATAGGAAGAAATACCCCAAAATGTACATATCCAAAGAACCTACAAAGATGTCCCATGAGAGACAGTCAGCTTTAATCATTTGCTGGAAGCAAAAGTAAAATGTTGCCTAGCAGAGCTAGAATTGCCCTACCCTGGCTGGGTGTGGTGGCTTGCACCTGTAATCCCAGAACTATGGAAAGCTAAGATGTGAAGATTGCTTGAGGCCAGGAGTTCAAGACTAGCCTGGACAATATAGTGAGACCCCATTTCTATAAAAAATTTTAGCAATTAGTCAGGCATGGTACTAGACACTTGCAGTCCCAGCTACTCAGGAGGCTGAGGCAGGAGGATTGCTTGAGCCCAACAATTGGAAGTTGTAGTGAGCTATGATTATGCCACTGTACTGTAGCCCGGGTGATGGAATGAGACTCTGTCTCTAGAAAAAGCCCTGAAAAGTTAAGGTGAGGCTAAGAAGTGAAGATGGTGGACTAGAAGCAGCCCACACACACTGCTTTCAAGGAGAGGATCTAAAATTGCAAGTAGATGTTCATTTGCAGAGGGACTATCTTGAAGAGAACATTGTGAATCATCAGAAAAATGGCTGGTGATACCCAGTGAAGGAGAGGGAGGTGAGGTGTTTGCTTGGCAAGATTGGAAGGTACCTGAGTAAAGTGTTCACATGTGAGGAAGGGTCAGAGGAGAGAACCACATGGCTCCATGTTCCCACTATGGACACTGCAATTTGAACTGCGAGAGGCATCCCCACTACTGTAGGCATCTAAACTGATGAGGGAGTTTCTTGGAGGCTGTACAGTAACAGCATCAGAAAGCAGGCACAGCAGGGACCCATTGGCTAATGTTCCTGAGTGGCTGTAACTGATGCCATTTTGTGGTCTCACACCTACAGCATCTGGACTACACAGTGGTCAGCTTACTGCAGTCACCTCCATATCACCCCTGTTGGACCAGAGAGGACTGGGGAGGGCAGATGCTCTCGCATGCTCTGTGACTGGTAACCGTGCGTGTCCCTCACCAAGGAATTTGAGCAGAGTGTTCAAAGTGCTCACTGCCCTTGGTGTCTCCTGACACCACCTGAAAAGTGCGGGAGCCCCAACCACACAGCACTCCCATCCATGGTATCTACTTGTGGTCCCATGTGACTCTAGGCATCCCTGCCTATGGTCCCACACACTGTCTGAGGTCCTGCTAGTGATGACCATCCCCACCCCCAATGCATGCCACCACCACTGCCCCTGGACCAAGGTGGAGAGAACAATCACAGCCCAAACACCCACAGCCACTGTCTAGATAGCCCTGCCCAGCTGATGCTACCAGCACCGCAGGGGAGACATAGCTAGAAGAATCTCTCAAACCATTAACCTCTGTGGAAGAGGCACTTGCCTAGTTCCCTGCCCAAGTTTTCCCCAACCGTCTTAGGGGGCAAATCACCATTCCACACAAATATCTCCCAGCACTGGCTTGGACTGAGGCAACCACAGTGGGATGGGATGACATAGGAGAATAGCTACAGTATAGGCTCCCAGCGCATCTGCCCCTCTTCTGCTGGGGCACAAGTGCATTATCCAGTGACTTCTCCTTTTTTTTCACTAAGTAGGAGAGTTCCCAGCAATGGAGAATAGGTGCACCCCAAACTTAGCTGTTCTGAGCAGAAAGAAGCTTCAGATGAAAAGAACCCAGCATAAGAACTCTGGCAACATGAAAAAACAAGCTAATTTGACACCCCTAAGGGACCACAGTAGGTCTCCGGCAATGTACTTCAAACAAAAGGAAATTCTTGAAATGTCAGACATGGAATTCAGATTATGGATAGCAAATAAGATGAATACAATTGATGAGAAAATTAAAAACCAACACAGAGAAGCAAAAAAATATTTCAGGACATGAACAGAAAAGACCTCTAAAGAAATGGACAACATAAGAAAAGATTTAAGGATTTTATAGAACTTAAAGAAATGAAAGAGTCGCTTAGTGAGCTTCAAAATATAGCAGAAAGCTTTAAAAACAGACTGGGCCAAGCCAAAAAAAAAGACAAGAGCTTGGAGATAAGACTGAAATTAGCCTAATTGATCAAAAATGTGGAAAAATGAATAAAGAAGAATGAATAATCAGTCAGAGAAATATGGGAATATGTAAAGCATGACAATAGGAATTACTGGTATCTCTGAGGGAGAAAGAAGAAAAATCAAAAATGAGAAAAACCTATCTGAGGGAATAATTGAAGAAAACTTCTTTGATGTTGTCAGAAATTTAGATATCCGGATACAAGATGGTCATGGAACACTGAATAGGTGACTTACAGCAAATAGGATATCAATAACACAAAGTCATCAACCTGACCAAAGTCAAAATGGAAGAGAAAACTCTGCAAGCTATAAGGTGAAAGCAACAACTAGCTTATAAAAGAAATTCATGAGACTAACAGGAGATTTCTCAGCAGAGATTGAAGAAGCTAGGAGGTACTGAGGTGTCATTTTTAGTTTCCTTAAACAGTGTTATTGCCTTCCAAGAATTTTGTTTCCTACAAAACTAAGTTTCATAAATGAAGGAGAAATGAATTCTTTCTCAGACAAGCAAACACTAAGAGAATTTGTTTTCTCCCTTATAGGAAGTGCTAAAAAAGTGCACTATAGGTCAGTGCCTGTGGCTCAGCGGGTAGGGCGCCGGCCCTATACACCGAGAGTGGCAGGTTCAAGCCCTGGCTGAACTGCAAAAAAAAAAAAAAAAATGCACTATACCTGGAACAGAACAATAGATATCCACTACTGTAAACACATGCTAACGTTCACAGCTCTTATAAAATAGTAGCATAAGGGGGAAAAGAAAACAACAACATATCAGTCAACATGATAAAAAAAACAGTATCCCACATATCAATGCTAACACTGAATGTAAACAGTCTTAATGCTCCCCTCAAAAGATACAGACTTTCTAAATGAATGAAAAAAATACAAGTAAGTATATGCTGTCTCTAAGAAACCCATCTAACCCACAAGGACTTTCACAGACTCAAGATAAAAGGATAGAAAATATATTCCATGCAAAAGGAAACTAAAAGTGATCAGGGTATTCTCATATCAGGTAAAATAGACTATAAATCAACAATGTTTTAAAAAAAAGAAAAAGATGTTCATTATATAATGATAAAGAAAGCAATTCAGCAAGAAGATATAACAATCCTAAACATGTATGCTCTTAACATAGGAGCTCCTAGATTAATAAAACAAATTCTATTAGATCTAAGCAAAGAATTAAATAATATCATTATAATTTTTGAGGACTTCAATACCTCACTGACAGAACTGAACAGATAATTGAAGTATAAAATCAACAAACAAACATTGGAATTAAAAGGGATTCTAGAACAAATGAATCTTATAGATATTTATAGAACATTCTACCCTCAAATTACAGAATATACATTCTTCTCAACAGTACATGGGAAATTTTCCAAGACTGATCACGATCAGAAGTCAGGCCACAAAATAAGTCTTAGAAAATTCAGAAAAACTATCATGTTTCATATACATGAAATCATATTATGTATATTCTCAGAACATAGTGGAATAAAACTGAAACTTAATTCTAAGAGAAACACTCAAACCTATACAAAGTCATGAAACTTAACCTGTTATTGAACAAGCACTGGGTGAGGGACAAAATTAAGATGGAAATAAAAATATTCTTCAAACTGAATGACAAAGGGGTTAAAATCTATGGGATACAGTAAAAGCAGTTCATAGCCTTAAATGCCCTTACCAAAAAGACAGAAAGATCACATAATAATGAACTATTGTTGCATCTAAAGAGGCTAGAAAAAGAAGAAGAAACAAACCCAAAGCCAGTGGAAGAAAAGAAATAACAAAGCTCAGAGAAAAACTTAATGAAATGGAAACCACAAAGACAATACAAAGCATCAAAAAACAAAAAGTTGGTTCTTTGAAAAGGTAAACAAAATCGATAGACCACAAGCCAGATTTACCAAAGATGAAAGGGAAGGGGCCCAAATAAGCTCAATTTAAGAAATAAGAAAGAAGACATTACAACTGATACCACAGAAATACAAAATATCTGCAAATGCTTACAAAAACCTCTATGTATACAAACTAGAAAAACTATATGAAATGGGATAAATTTCTGAACACACATAGTGTCCCAAGTCTGAATCAAGAAGAAATATAAATCCTGAACAGACCAATAACAGAGGCAAAACTTCTCAACAAAAACCTAAAAAACTGGAAACCAGCAGCACATCAAAAAGGTAATTCACCATGATCCAGCATGTTTCATCCCAGGGATGCAAAGGTGGGTTCAACATGTACAAATCAATAAATGTGACTCACCACATGAACAGAAATAAAACACAAACCATTCGATCATCTCAATTGCTAAAGAAAAAGCATCTAATAAAATCCAGCACCCTTTCATGATAAAAACTCTCAACATAGCAAGCATAGAAGGAACAGACCTCCAAATGATGAGAGTCATATATGATAAGCCCAGAGCCAACATCATATTGAATGGGAAAAAGTTAAAAGCATTCCCTCTGAGAACTGGAATGAGACAAGGGAGCCCACTGTCACTACTTCTATTCAACATAGTGTTGCATGTCCTAGCCAGAGCAATCAGGCAAGAGAAAGAAATAATAAAGGATATCCAAATCAGGAAAGAGGAAACTAACCCCATTTGCTGGTGACATGATCTTGTAACCAGAAAACTCTAAAGACTCCACCAAAACACTCCTGGAATTGATAAATAGGTTTAGCAAAGTCTCAGGTAAAAATCAATGTACACAAATCAGTGGCACTTCAATACACTAATAATAGTTAGCCTGAGAGTTAAATCAAGAGCTCAATAACATTTAGAGTAGCTGCAAAGAAAATAAAATACCTAGGAACATACTAAACCAAGGAGGTAAAAGATAAATACAATAAGAACTACAAAACACCGTAGAAAGAAATCATAAATGACAAAGCAAATGGAAAAATATCCCATGCTCATGGATTGGAAGAATTAATATCATTAAAACGTCCATACTGCCCAAAGTGATTTACAGATTCAATACAATTACCATCCAAATACCAGTGTCATATTTTACAACTAGGAAAAATAATTCTAAGCTTCATGTGGAACCAAAACAGAGCCTGAATAGCCAAAGCAATCTTAGGTAAAAAGAACAAATTTGGAGATATCACATTACCTGACTTTAAGTTATACTACAAGACTACACTAACCAAAACAGCATGGTACTGATATAAAAGTAGAAACACAGTCTAATGTAATAGGATAGGGAACCCAGAAATAAAACTGTATAGCGACTACCAACTGATTTTTCACAAAGCAGACAAAAACATATCCTGGGGAAAGGATGTTATTTTCAATAAATGGTGCTGGGAAAATTGATCAGCCACATGCAGAAGAATAAAACAGAACCCTTATCTCTCATCATATAAAAAATATTTAAGATGGATTAAAGACTTACATTTAAGGACTAAAACCATAATAATTCCTGAAGAAAATGTAGGAAAGACTCTTCTAGACGTCAGCATTAGCAAAGAATTTATGACCCCAAAGACAAATACAGCAATGTTTTTTTAAATAAATGGGACTCAATTAATTTAAACCCTTCTGCATAGCAAAGGAAATAATCAGCAGAGTAAATAAATAACTTATACAATGGGAGAAAATATTCACAAATTATACATCTAACAGTGGGCTAATAATCATATATAAAGAACTCAAATCCCAGCATTCTGGAAGGGTGAGATGGGAGGATCAACTTAGATCAGGATTTTGACATCAACCTGAGCAAGAGCACAACCCTGTCTCTACAAAATGTACAAAAGTTAACTAAGTGTGATGGTACATGCTCATAGTCCCAGCTTCTTGGGAGGCTGAGGCAGGAGAATCCCTTGAGTCCAGGAGCTTTGAGATTGCAATGAGCTACATTGATGCCTCTGCTCTGTAACTAGGGTAAGAGAGTAAGACTGTCACGAATGAACAACTCAAACAATTCATCCAGAAAAAATAAATAAATAAAACAACCTCATCAACAGTGAGAAAAAGACATGAAAAGAGATTTTTCTAAAGAAGAGAAGCAAATGGCCAACAAACATATGGAAAAATGCTCAGCATTACTACTCATTAGGAAAATGCAAACGAAACCACTGTAATATACCACCTTACCCCTGTAAGAATCACCGTTATTAAAGTCAAAAACAATAGATGCTGGTGTGGACTCAGTAAAAAAGGAACACTTATTCACCATTGGTGGGACTATAAATTAGTATAACCTCTATGGAACGTAATAATTTCCTCAAAGAAATTAAAGTAGATCTACCATTTGATCCAGAAATCTCTCTACTGGATATCTACCCAAAGGAAAGGAAATCATTTTATTTAAAAAAGACAACTGTACTCAAATGTTTATTGCAGCACAATTTGCAATTGCAAAGATATGGAAACAACCTAAGTGCCCATCAATTCATGAGTGGATACAGAAAATGTAGAGTATATATATATATATATATATACCATAAAGTGCTACTCAGCCATAAAAAGGAAAGAAATGAGGTCTTTTATAGCAATTTGGAGGGGACTGGAGACCATTACCCTAAGGGAAGTGTCTCAGGAATGGAGAAAAAAGCACTGCATGCTCTTACTAATAAATGGGAGCTAAATGAGGGGTATACACAGACACAAAATGGTGTTAAGGACATTGAAAACCAAGAGTGGGAGGGTGAAAGATAAAAACTTACCTGTTGGGTACAATAAACACTATTCTGGTGATAGGCACATTAAAAGCCCTGAATCCAACATTATACAGTTCACTCATGGAAGAAAAACAGTTGGCTGGATGTGCACTCTTAGAGGCCAAGGAAGGTAGATTGCTTGAACTCAGGAGTTCTAAACCAGTCTGAGCCAGGGCAAAAACCCCATCTCTAAAGATAGCCAGGCATTGTGGCAAAGGCCTGTAGTCCCAGCTACTCGGGAGGCTGAGGCAAGAGGATCACTTGAGCCTAAGAATTTGAGGCTACTGTGAGCTATGATGCTACAGCACTCTACCCAGGGTGACAAAGTGCTAAATCATGAAAATTTAACCACTGATATTGTTAATTTACAGCATGAGGTTTATTTCACTTTTCAGTGTAAGTTAGAAAAGGCTGATGGAGATTCAATTTTACAAGGAATTTCTGATGGAATTGAACAGTTAAATCCATTACCTAAAATTAATAGATTAATTGGAAGTTCCATAGGATCATTTGCATTGTTATTAATTTTGTGTTTGATTTTACATATTGTATGTAAGAAAGTTAATCAAGAATTCTCCTAAGAAGGAGAATCAAAAACATGCCACAATTTTTGCATTAATGATGAGTGATATGAATTACCATGATAAGAAAAAGAAGAGGGAGATATAGGCAGAAAGCCTATATGTGCCTTTTACTCAATGCATGCTGGAAAGGCAAGTAAAAAAATCTTCTTAGAAGTTGACTGGGAGAGACTGGGATAGAAATCCATAAAGGCCTATAGCCTAGTCCTGGATGCAGTAAATGCCTGGGAGACAAAGGCTGGCCGTGGGAGGCAGGGACTTGCAGGCAAGTCAACTGTATATCTTAGTGATCTCCAGTTGGTTCTCTAAAGATGAATTACTGCCTCCAGGTGGTCTGGTTGAAGGTCAGGTATTCAAACAACCTCCTCCCCTGGAGTTCTTATCTTTGTTTAAGTAAAGTAGTTTAGGTTATGGTTCTAATTAAAAGTTAAAACAGTAACTTTGAAGTAAAGTAATGGAGTATGTATCAGGTAATTAGTAGACTGCTAGGAGCTGGGCCGAGTTGGGCCTGGTCATGAGACTGGTTTTTGAAATGTCATCATTGATCATTGATTAATGGTGTGTATGTGCAGTATTGGATATATAAGTTGGAGAGAATAAAGAGAATCTGCTACATGCCAAGAGAGAGCAGTAGCCCTCTTTGTTCTCATACTATTTCATTGCAGGACTTATACTCTGCAGCCCCACCCATCTGAGAAACATTCACACAACAACAAAGTGAGACTGTCTGGAAAAAAAAAAAAGAAAGAAAGAAAAACACTTGTACCTCATTAATATTTTTTGAGGAAAACAAACCCTGTTCTTTCACTTTTCCTCTCTCCTATATCCCTTTCTGTCCTGGTGGGCCGGAAACAGTAACTAGTAAGCGGGAGAGAAGGAGCAATGCAGAGAGAGGGGAAGTCATTTACTCACCAGGCCGTGGCATTGTGAGTAGAGAAAAGTCCCACTTTTTAGCAAATTTTAAGGCCTTTGAAAGCAGCTTGGACTAATTGTTCTAACTTTCTAACAGGGACCATGACTAAGAACTTAGAGGGGCTTTAGGATTGTTCTTTGCTTAGAAATGAGCAGGCAATGAAATCATGATTTCAGACCTTGCATCTTTTATGAGCAGGAGAAAATTACACTACTAAATAAACCCAGAAACATCACTAAATAATGTTGCCTCTGATCATCTCCCATACGTCATTCAATTGACACAGCACTTACACATTGTGTTCATTTCCCTCTGCTCCTTACAATCTTTTCAAACTGAGCTACTGAAACTGGCCCCCCTGTTTAACACCTCCAGGCTTTCCCACACACTGATCTTCCTCCCTGAAATGTCCTCTTCCTTCTTCCTCTTCTGTCTGGCTAATTCCTATAAAATCTTTCAGTACACATGGTGGGTGGTGGGGGTAGATAATAGATTAGGAACCAACTCTCAGGATTCTTCTGGAAAAGCCCCAAGTTTCTGGAGGAGAGTAGAAGTCCATGAGTCAGGATAAAGAGCTCTGATCTCACAGAGAGCAACCAAAGGTGGAGCTACTCATAGACTATGTAGGTGTGGCCTACCCAGCAGTCATCTTTGAATCCTAGGCTGTCAGGGGCTCAAAGATTGCCATCAGTTGTTTGTTTGTTTGTTTGTTTGTTTTTAGGGTCTATGAAAGTTAAGTGAGAGGTGGGAAGAGCTAGTGTTTTGTAACCATTGTCAAGATTTTTGTTGACTTGAACCTACATATATGTGAGGTAGAATGCCTGGAAGCCATAAGGTTATTTTCCTAAAGAGATGCTTAAGTCAATGTAATTAAATTAAAGAAAATTTAAATAAACGTGTCAGGCACTATGCTTGGTACACTAACTGACTTAGAGAGGAAAGAACTCCAAGAACCCTGGATAAGCAGTAAGCATTTCTATAGCTACTTGACATAAGAAAATCCATTGATCTAGAACATGAAAAGGCAAAGAAAGATACAAAAATCTGCATGCACACCCACACAAAGTTTGTATCAGCATTTCATCACTGGCTCTCATGAGTAAGTGCTACTTTCTTGACTCTTTTGCTCTGTAAATGATTCTATTCATAATGTTTATAATAAAATGTAGCAGTAATAAAATATGATGAACGATAAATGGATGTATTTTAAAAAGTAGTTGTACAAAAGATTATTTATGTTCATGGCAGGCCATTTTTCTTCTTAAAAGGGGCTAAATTTATCTACATAATACATGACCCTTGTTCACTGCTTTTCCTGTGAAGTAAATGAAGATTATTTAAAATGTATCATCTTCCCTTAACTCTTTCCAACTTAACCTCTTGTCTTTGTTGGACACTGGATATTATCAATCACTTATTGTTAGTCTTAACCTGAAAGTAAACCGCTTCTCCCAAGGGGATTTTAACCACTGGGAAAGCCACTGTATGCTGCTGTATTTTTAGGGGAAAATCTTAGAGAGTCTTCATTTCGGGGCCTTGACACAAAGCACATAGTAGAGTATTTGGGATCTGAAAGCCCGGAAGTTGAGACTCTTAAGAGAGATTTTGTTTCTTCCTATTGTGATGGAAGAGAAAGAATCTGGGGACTGGACTTTATTGCTCTTTTCTGGGACTTTTCTTTCTCAGGCAGAAGCCTAGTGAAGAAGAATTATTATCTGTCTGCTTCCGTACCACCTCCCATTTCTTTTATCTCTTTCTTTCTCTCTTTCTTTCTCTCTTTCTTCCTTCCTTCCTTCCTTCCTTCTCTCTCTTTCTTTTTTTTTCTTTTTTTTTGCAGTTTTTGGCCAAGGCTGGGTTTGAACCCGCCACTTCCGGCATATGGGGCCGGCACCCTACTCCTTTAAGCCACAGGTGCCACCCCCACCTCCCATTTCTATCCATCTCACTCTGCTCCAGCTGATGACTGCAAGCTGAAGACATTCATCAGTTTGTGTGTGCTTGTATCAAGGTCTTTGGTGGAGGAAGTTGGAACATACTTGTCACATACATAAACATTATAACACACATCATCCCCATCACCACCACCAATTTCATCATTATAATAAAAAGAACATTCTAATAGGCTTTCTTGTCAAATACTTATGATGAATTTTACAAACATCTCATTCAACAGTCACTGCAACTTTATGAAGCAGGAAATAATACTGTTTTCATTCTGTGCATGGCAAAGCTAGCTAAATGACTTGCCAAGGTCTCAGAGAGTGGAAGCAGCAGAGTGACGACTGAAAGCCACGTTCTTCATCACTATCCTGTGAGTTCAGACTCAGTACCGGTATCCATCATTGTTTATGGCCTTTTTCCTTGGAGAACTTTTAGTGGCAGTATTTTAATCCCAGACCTAATTTCACAGCTGCCTATGTGTCCTATAAACTCATCTGAAGGTTGTTCTAAGTAAAATATAATTATAATAGTAAATCTGTTTTTTATTTATTTACTATTTTGCAATTTTTGCCCGGGGCTGGGTGTGAACCCACCACCTCCAGCATATGGGGCTGTCACCCTAGTCCGTTGAGCCACAGGCACCACCCTAGTTTTTATTTTTAAAATAAACCATTCAAAATAAAATATGTAGCAGTTCTTGCCCCCCCCAAATGTGACTTACAGAGAGCTGATTCTTTGTAATTTTAACTCTATATTTTCAGTTTCTTAGAGTAGATATTTTTAAAAGTCTTTATTTAGAAGCATTAAATTGAAGAGAGGAAAAAAATCAATGTGATTTTAAAGGTAGATTGTCCAGATTGACTTTTTAAATTTTATTCTGGTTTGATTTTTGAATATCACTTAGTAACAGAATATCAGTTGTATTCTTGATGATGGAGAATAAATTAGAATTCCCACATTCCTTGCAATAGACTCCCCTGAATACAAACTTCACAGATGTAAAGTCAATTTAAATCCATTTCCAATAACATATAAAAATGTGCATATATTTAACAAAAATGTATAATACTTGTACTCTGAAAATAAAACATTACCAAGTCAAAATTTAAAAAAGACTTGAATCAATAGAGAGATATATTACATTTATGGATTAAAATATTAAATATTGTGAGGATGCCAATTAATCTACAATAGGGGTCAAAAAGCTATGGTTCATTGGCCAAAAGCCCACTACCTGCTTTTGTAAATAAAGTTTTATTAGAACACAGCTGTGCTCATTAATTTGTATGTTCTTTATGTCTGTTTGTGTCCCCTAAACCTAAAATATTTATCATCTGAACCTTATGAAAAAGTTTGCTGACTCTAGAACTATACCATAATCTCAGTCAAAATCCAGCAGGTTTTTTTTCTTTTTTTGTATGTATAAACTGACAAGCTGATTCTAAATTTGCATGGAAATGCAAAGGACCTATAACAGACAGTAATCTTAAAACAGAACAACCATACAGGACTGGTACCACCTATTTTTAAAGTTAACTTGGGTCACATAGGGCCATGTCATCCAGTTGGTACTTTTTCTGAACTTTGAGTCTCCTTCATGTTACTAACCTTTGAGTACATCCCTGCTTAGAAGATCTGTTTCCTTGATGAGTTTGTACAGGGCCAGGAGAAGGATCTTCATTCCGCAGCTCCTGTGACATAATTTAATTTTGATGAAAGGCTGCAAGCAGGTGAAGGTGAAAGGCAACAGCTTTCTTACCAAACTTGGTGTCCTCCAGGGTTGGTACAGATGGGCGCTCCAGAGGCAAAGCCTTTCATAGGATGATGTGTGGGTCATGCGCCCCCGACTGTCTCCCTCTCCTTGGGGTTCCTCCACTTTGAGCTACTCTCCTCCAACCCTTTAGGCCCTACTGCTTCTCCTTTCTCTCCAGGGCTCAGGTGTGGGCAAACAGCTTTCTTTTCCTTGTTCCTTGTACCTCCTGTATCACCTGGGGTCCTCTCCCCAGTTAAATCCCCTGGTCTTAAAACAAGCCAGTTAATTGATAAACTTTATTATTTTCTATTGGCAAAGGACCTCTTCTAAATGCTATGGAAAACCAAAACAGGAATAATCAAGGAAAGAAAACCCCCCACAATTGTCTGGTTTCTAAAGCCCACCTTTTTGATCATCGATTACCCACATTATTTATAAGCTACTCAATTTCTGTTTCACCCCTGCTTATCCTCTGTTGTGAGTCATCTCTGGTAATTCCCAGAGCTTAGAAACTGATGTAGATCTTCCTGGACATTGCTTAATATCTCACCAAGTTCAAGGACTGGTAACCAATGCCTTAAAAATGAAACGTTTTCATGATTCAGCCTTGCAGATCTCCTGGGGTCTCCCCTTACCTTGGAGTCTGTTCAAAGAGGTAATCCCAGTGTACAAATGACTTGAAGCACAGTAGTGGTTGATGCATTCAACTTCCCATAATTATCTAGCCTTGTCAGTGTGATACAGTAGCTAAGATGAAATGATTCTGAAATTGGTCTTCCTGGGTTCAAGTCCCAGCTCCTCCTTTGTTAGCTCTATAACTTTAGGCAAGGTACTTAACTTCTCCTTGCTTTAGTTTCATTGGTAAAATAAGGATAATAATAGTGCTTACTTTGCAAACCTTACCTTGTAAGGTCATGCTGAGTGTCCATTGGGATAATAAACAAAAGATAATTAGGAATCAAAAAATATTTATCACAGTTTTGATTATCATCAATTTTCCCCAGGCTTAGGTTATCCCACCTTTGAGTAAACATTGAATAGATGAGGATGCAGGTCCCTGGGGATAATAGTCAGAAGGGAATGGACCATATCCCTAGACAAAGTAGAGAATAATCTGAACTGGCAGCTGGGCAGTGTGATGAGGAGACAGCACTACAGTCACATCCTAGAGGTGCCAAGCCCAAGCCTGGTATGGGGAGCAGGGTCAGAACAGTCTTTGGCTCACTTGTCACATAGCCTTTTCAGAGGGGCAGGAACTCTGCACGAATGCTCCCCTGCACGCTCTGGCTCACTGTCTCAGTCAGTCTCCAGGCAGTGGGACTTTACTCAGTTGTTTGTCATTGTTGTTGTGTTTCCTCTTTCCAAAGCGAAGAAAGCTAAGTCCTTCATCTACTTGAAACCTGTGGCTTAGGGAGTCACAGTTTTTCTTTCTTGTTATCTATCTGTTAAACAGATCTGGTAAGCGTTCTCTTTAATCAAATTTGTAATTCTCTGAACTCTCTCCAGGTGCTGCATTTTCTTCTGCACTGCAGACCACAGCTGGATGTGACGCACCACCCAGGGTCTGACTTACAGTGACCATGATAATAAGGCCGTTACTGCTCCATGCCTCTCTCTTAGCATCCCCTTTGGTGTCCAGTCTAACCACAGATCCATATCAGTACTGAGTTTCAAACTTTATTTTCTAGTCCTGCAAGCATTTTTAAGATATGAATGTATTAATTCATTTGAAAAATGTCTATCATTATTACAAAGGTTGTTTCATTATGTTTTAAAAATTAAGTTTACTATGTTCCAATGAACTTACCCAAGGTTGAGAATGGACCACGTGAGTTGCACAAAACTACATTCTGCAATGTTTTCCCTATTTGCTATTCATGTTTTACTAATTTAGAAATTTTTTTTTCTTGCAGTTCTGCTGCAGCTGGGTTTGAACCCACCACCCTTGGTATATGGGGCCCGCGCCCTACTCATTGAGCCACAGGCGCCACCCACTAATTTAGAAATTTAAGTTCACAAAAGATGAAATGATTTTAAATAGGAATAGTTAAAATATTCTAATGAAATAGTAGGGGGTGAATGTTAACAACGTGATTTTTAAGCATCTAAAAGTTGTGAAGGTGGAGACAGAAAAACCACTAATAAAGTGTAAGAGAGAGAGGAAGGAAGCACTGTTATTTCTACTCTACAGGTGGCCGCTAAGGACATTCAAGAAGTGAGGGGCTTTTATTTTATTTTATTTTCATGTTAAGACAGAGTCTCACCCTGGGTAAAGTGCTGTGGTGTCATGGTAGCTCACAGCAACCTCTAACTCTTGGGCTCCAGCCAACCTCTTCCCTCAGCCTCCCCAGCACCTGAGACTAAAGGTGTGCGCCACGAGGCTCAGCTAGGTTTTTTTTTCTATTTTTAGTAGAGATAGGGTTCCCACTTTTGTTCAGGCTGGTCTCCAGCTCCTTAGCTCAAGTGATCCCCTCACCTTATCCTCCCAGAGTATTAGGATCACAGGTGTGAACCACCGAGCCCGCCAAAGTAAGGGGACTTTAGATCAACCACAAATACGAACCATAGCCTGATGTGGAGAAGGGCCTCAGGGGATGGCAGTGGCATGCCAGCATCTCTTTAAGTAGCCCTGTCTTCGCTTTTAGAGTGCTTTCTACCAGGAAAAGGCTTGTTTCCTCTAGCAGTGAAGCTTCTTAATGAAAGCAGTTTGCAATCTCGAAAAACAAAGTGGACAGAAAATATTAGTATTATTTTTGAAATTTCATTGCTTCAAAATCAAAAGGGCTAACAAATGTCATTATCAACACATAAAGAGAAGAATCTTCTAACAACCAATGTTGATCAAGGTAACAGTTGTAACAACTCCCAAATTTGGGAGCTTCAAACAGGTTTATTTCCTTCTCTCATCATAGTCCAGTGACGGTCTCTGGTTACAGTGAGGTAGGAAAGATGACTGTCCACTGTGCCTGGTGGCAGACTATGGCCTGTCGGAAACAGTGCTGCAAAGCAGGAGGTGAGCGGTAGGCGGGCCGGAGAAACCACTTCCCATGGCCAGCACCAGGGGCTGCTACTGCAAACTGCGCATGCGAGAGGGATCTAGATTGCGCGCTCCTTAGGAGTCAAATCCTCCTCCCCTACCATCCGTGGTGGTCCCTGGTGCCACAAAAGGGTGTCATTCGGGCTTTTTGCATCTGGTGGTTCTGTGGTCTTGCAGTACCCTGGAGTCGTCTCGGGTCCTCTGCATCTGGCTGGCTGAGGTGGAGGGTGGGGGCCAAGTGGAGGATCAAGCCTGGCCTTGATGCCTTTTGTTCCTACCTGTATACTTTTGGCCTCTCTGCAAGGGAGACGGGGGAACATGATTTAGCTGTGTGCTCAAAAGGAAGAGGAACGGTGTTTGATGAGTATCTAGCCAGTCATACACTCTAAAATAAAGGCCACAAGCTGAATGTGGCCTCCAGAGGTGTTTCCCTTTGGCCCACATTGCATGCTTTAAAAAGTCAGATTAGTTTAAAAGCTTAAATATGGGAAGATGTCACACTAAAAAGAAGAAAATACGGTTTTTGGCCTCTCTGAAAAATCAGACAAATCTAACTCATCTGGGACTACATTTCCATTTGTCATTAAATGGCTGAAATCAAGTAGCAGCTTCCCTCTTAAGTTTTTGGTGTGAAACCAGCTGACCCTTGTTGGGGCGCGGAAAATTGTACGTACCTGCAGTGTGGTACTTTGATATGCTCAACTGAAGAAGCATCTTCAAGGTCTTTCCAATCCGCCTCCTTTCTTCCCTCTCAGCCTTCTCTCTCCTCCCAAAACAGGCTGATTTTCCCTTATCTACCTCAGGACTCTTCAGAGAGAGCACAAGTGCTTCCTAAATACAGAAAACAAGACTGAGGAACGTAAGCACACATGGGGAAACCTTTTCACAAGATTGTGTCTGGCCCTTGGCCTCATTTAAATTCCAAAGAGAATTATTTACAAGTTAATTTATGTCGGTCAGGTCCATTCATTCTCCCTAAAAAAACCAGACTGCTACTCAAAATTGCTACCAGAAGCAACTGCATCTGGTTCTCATGGGTTTCTTGAGTGGTAGTTTTCTTGCAATTTCCCCATGCTGAGCATGTTAAATAAATCTCTGTGCCCTTTCTCCTATTAATCTGTTTACTGCAAGTTCATTTTCAGCACCTTCAGAGGGCCCATGGGAAGCTTTCCCTTGGCCCCTCCATCCTCCAGGCTGGTCCACTCACTCATCTGCCTGGCCCCTGGAGTCATTACACTGGATTGGATTCTCTGGTCTATAAGATGATTCATTCCGTTTTTATATTTTATATATTGTCATTAATATGTTAATAACAACATATCCATGGTTTGGGTCTGCAGTCGTTACGTTTTAGATCACAGCGATCCATAAAACTACTTGCCAATGCTGAAACTTTTTTTTTCTGTAGAAGTAATGGCCAATGGCCAATTATGAATGAGTTGAGATATTTTATTTTTAGCTTGTTTGTTTAGTCATAATTCATATTCCAAATTGGGGTGATAGCCTATCAGAAACACTGTTGAATGTGAAAACTTTGTTTTTCTTTTTCTTCCCAGGATTCACAATGTTTGCTGGGCTTCTTATTTTAAGATCCCTTTTATCAACAAAGGCCTTAAGCAGACAAAATGGTCTTAGGTTGATAGTAGAACAGTTAAGAGAGACACATTTTACTTTATTTTTGTTGATCATTGGCTATTTGGGGGAGTAGAGTCAGATTTGGCATGGCTACAAACAAGTCACCTGAAATAAAGATAGATCTTAAAGTTCATAAAGATTATTTGTGAAAGAGCTTTGAATAATGCCTATCCTAGGCTGGGACATATTCTCCAGCTCTGTGAAAGCTAGATTCCTTGTGATTCCTTTATTTGCACTTAAAATTGTTCCACAATTGAAATTTGGAAAATTAAATTGTATTGAAAGGTGGGTAGTTAGGTGAATTTTAAATGACAGATTTAACTGCTTTGTTCCTTTAGAAAATCTTGTCTATAAATATCTTAAGAGTTTAGCATTAGAAGTTGCTATGCTATTCTAGAAAAAAGATGTAAGAAACTTAAAGTTGCAAAAATACCCCTATCTCTTAATACCTTAGAAAGACAAAGCAATATAAATGCACCTAAGAGCAACACTTACAACATAAAAGTACAGCATTATATTGAAAGCCGTACCTTTTTTGTTTGCTTTTTTGTGTTTTTAAGCTGAGCTTAGCTTAAAGTGTTACTTTCAAAAATAACCCTGAGGGTATTTCAATGTTTATGGTAAAATTACTTATGTTCATAATAGCAGCTTTTCAACTACATTTCAGTTCACACGTTTGGATTTACCATCATGTATCTCTTAATGATAGAGATACTCTCAAAAATGCATCTTAGACGGTTTCATCACTGTGGGAACTTCAGAGTGTGCGTACACAAACTAGACATCCAGCCTATCACACTCTGAGGCTGTATGATAGAGCCTAGTGCTCCTAGGCTACAAACCTATGCAGCTTGAACTGAAAACTGTAGGCAACAATGGTAGCATCTGAGTATCTGGATGTTTAACTATAGAAAAGGTACAGTAAAAATACCAGATCATAATCTTCTGGGACTACCATCTTATACGCTGTCTGTTGTTGACCGAGAGTGAATGTACATGCAAGTTACATAAATTCTGAGGAGAGAAGTTTTAAGTACATTTGTAAAACGACCAACAGAAGAACTAACTTTACTATTGACTTGGATGAGGGGAAGAAACGGCTAATAAAATTTGCAGATGATTCAGAATTGGCTATCAGCAGAATCACGACTCAAGTAAAGATGGAGAAAAAAGAAAGAGAGATCTCTTGTGAGGAAAAAAAAAAGCCCAGGGGAAAATTTTTATGAAATCACTTGGGTTACTAAGGGGAAGGGGGACTGGCCCTGTAGGAAAAGAAGTCACTGGGGGATGTGGGCTGACAGAGGCAGGTGGAAGAGCATCAGAGAACTCCTGGCTGGCTTACCCAGCTCGAAATCTGCACCCAGCACCAAGAAATGGGAACTATTATCTCCTCATCAAGATGGGAAACTGGGCTCGGCGCCTGTGGCTCAAGCAGCTAAAGTGCAAGCCACATACACCTGAGCTGGCGGGTTCGAATCCAGCCCGGGCCCGCCAAACAACAATGACAGCTGCAACCAAAAAATAGCCGGGCATTGTGGCAGGCGCCTGTGGTCCCAGCTACTTGGGAGGTGGAGCCAGGAGAATTGCTTGAGCCCAGGAGTTAGAGGTTGCTGTAAGCTGTGATGCCACAGCACTGTACCCAGGGCAACAGCTTGAGGCTCTGTCTCAAAAAAAAAACAAAAAACTGAAGCTCAGCTGGACTGATTAAACTTTAGAGAGCAAAGTCTACTCTGAGAAAAACAAAGAAGGGACACATGGAAATGGCAGACTAAGAGACACAGACCCATGGAAAAGAAGCAAACTTGGGATTTATTTATTTATTTTATTAAGTTTTTGATCTTTATTTCTGATCTTTTCCATTTTACAGGAGAGGTAGGTACCAAAACATCTGGGTGTTGACCTGTCCTGAGCTTGAAGGGGAAAATATCTAGGATCGCTCCCTTCCTCCCTCCGCCTCCCCATTGGGCTTTGAAAGTCATCCAACGCTATCTTACAGGAGGACAGATTTGCCTCCATGGAATAGTTCTATAGAAAAAGAAGTTATAGAGCCCGGCCAGGTGTCTCTCGCCTGTAATCTTAGCCCTCTAGGGGCTAAGGCGGGTGGATTTCTTAAGCTGAGGAGTTTAGAGACCAGAAACAACTAGCCTGAGCAAGAGTGAAGCTGACCTCCTCCTGTTTCCCCCCAGTGCAGCATGGGAGGCTGAGGTAAGAGGCTCTCTGGAACTCAAGAGTTCGAGGTTGCTGTGAGGTATGACACCATAGCTCTCTTCCCAGGGAGATGGAGTGAGACTCATTGTCGCTGGTTGTATAGACATCGATTAATTTTTTTTTTAATAGCATGACCCTAAGCTCACATGCTGGATTTTAAATGCCATTCACTGGCTGACTGAGAGGGGGTTTCAAAGGCCCACAGCAAAGCAGGCTGAAGGACACAGCAATTCCTCCCCCTTCAATTCTCAGAGGCTGAGTCCAGAAGTATAGGCTTCATCAGGAGCACTTTGATACCAGAAGAATTCCTGCTGGACAGATTCCAATAGAGCAATAAAAACACTAAAGGGAATAGAGAGTTATCTGTTGAAAGATACCTGTACGTTGCTTGAATGGGGAGGAGAGTGCAACGGATGGCAACTCTTTGAAGTGTGTGTCTGCATTTAAGGCAAGATTAGCTTGCAAGAGGAGCACAACCAGGAGTTGAAAGTGATGAAATGCGGACAAGAAACCTGATAGCAGAAAATGTTTTTTGGAAGAGTTTCAGGGCAACTCCTTAAGACTCCCATGTTTCTCTTTTCCTGACTCCAATGTCTCCTGAAGAAACTTCTTTCCTGGCTAGCAGTGTAGTAGGTGGGACAGGATACGCCTCTGGGGATGTCGGTCCCAGAGCTGCTGCAAGACCCAAATGGGCAAGGTGACTCATTCCTCCCTGGGTAACTTCTATGACTCATATACTTTCACTCAGGCCAAAGTATGAGAAAGTAACATCAAAAAGCCTCCCAAGATGTTGTTATCAAATATTTGATGAAAAAGAAAAATCCCCTCTCATATGATCCTTACAGAAAATGTTTATTTAGTCTTTTCATTTTGTTGACCTTTCTTCCATTTATCGACATCCAAGAGGTGGAGTGAGGAGAAGGGAGGCTCTAAGTGAGACAAAGAAAGGTTTGGCTGGGGTAGCCACTGCTGTCCAAGGCAGTGATCCAAGCTGCTCACCCACAAAAAGAAAGGGCAAATGGTCCAGCTCTTTCCTGTTAAGGAAAGACTCTTCCTTTTAGTTAGTTAGGAGTGTTTTTCGGCTCTTTGTTTGTACAAGCATGGTGCCCGTGTCTAGATGGCGGGGAAACAGGATAAAGTGGTGGGTAATAAAAACCATGGACTTGTATCTGATGAATCTACCCTTACTAGCTGTGTGACCTTACGTAAGATCCTTGGATCCTCTGAGACTTAGCTTTCAGACCTATCCAGTAACAATTATGATAAAAATATTGGTAATGATTATGCTAACACATCTATCAATAAGCCTCTACTGTGTACTTGATGTTGATTTAGGACTTTACATATAAGTATCTCATTTTCTGTACCCAACAACTCTAGATACAGGTGTTATTAATGTGCCCATTTTATAGGTATGGAACCTGCGTCACAGAGAGCTTAAGGAACTTGCCCAAAGTCATGCAATTAGAAAGGAACAGAACCAACATAATATCTGCCTCCTCATGTTGTTACGAGGTTTACTCAAGGTAAAGCAGCTAAATGGATTAGTTCTTAGTAATGGTACAAAATAAAACTAAACGCCAAGGAAGGGAGAATTTCTTTTCCAATTGTCCTAATCACTATTATCTTTGTTTTTAGACAGACTCACTCTGTTGCCCTGGGAAGAGTGCCCTGGCATCATAGCTCATGGCAACCTCAAACTATTAGGTTTAAGTGATCTTCATGCCTCAGCTTCCAGAGTAGCTGGGACTACAGGCACCCACCACAACACCTGGCTAATTTTTCTCTTTTTAGTAGAGACAGGGTCTTGCTCCTGCCCAGGCTGGTCTCAAACTCCTGGGCTCAAGTGATCCACTTGCCTCGGCCTCCCAGAGTGCATCATTACGGCCACTGCACCCGGCCTCACTATTGTCTTTTATGAATGATTCTTTCTATTATCAGCATCCTACACAAGAGTAATTCATAGTATTCTTCATTTTTAACCCAAATGATTCAAAATTCATTTACTATTTGTGAAAGAGCTGTGAGCAACACTTGCTACTAGCCTAGGACGTATTCCCCACCTCTATTCAAGAAACTGCTTTGTTCTTCCCATCAACTAAAATAAATAAGCAAAAACCATTAAAAACACACATTAAGAGAACATGTTTACAAATTTAGGGACATCACTCAGAGCAAAATGTCTCTTTTTTCCACATACGCCTCATGATGTGCATGCTCGTGCAAACACACACACACTACTCAACTTAGATGTTCAATACTGTCTTTGGAGACGATGCTGAGCAAAGCTTTCCTACCCAGCAGTGTTGCTATTCATCTTAGGTAGTGTATTAGACTGTTCAGGCCACCACAGTAAAATACCATAGACTGGGTAGATTAAGTAATAAAAATTTATTTTCTTACAGTTCTGGAGACTGAAAAGTCCAATGTCAAGGTGCTGTCTGATTTGGTTTCTATTGAGGGTGCTCTTCACAGGTTTCAGATAGCCACCTTCTCATTGTGCCCTCACATGACCTTTCCTTGGTCATGTATGTAGAGCTCTCTCTCTGCCTCTCTCTCTTCTTATGAGTCCATGAATTCTATAGGATTAAGACTCAACCCTTACGACTTCATTTAACCTCAACTACTTCCTAAAAGCCCTATCTTCAAGTACAGCAAATAAAGTCACATTGGGAATTAGAGCTTCAACATATGAATTTGGGGGCATGGTTCGGTCCATAGAAAGTGCCTAAAGCTGATCCTATGTATCTCTGAGGTTATCTCTTATGCGGGATCCCGTGTATCTCTGAGGTTATTCTCGGCTCATTCAACTTTTCCATGTGATCATCTCTAGACCAGTAATTGCCAGAAGGCTGTGAATCAGGTGTTTATTGTAGCCCATGAACAGATTAAATGTAATAGATAAGACTTACTGGTAAAGCAGAGTGAAAAAGGTCTTGGAATATAGGGTGGTGGTGTTCTTTCCAAAAATAAATCTTGGTGGCTATTGTGCTCCTAATACTGAGGGCATTTCAAAACATCAACAAGGGCCTAAAATTAAAGTTAGATCTGGAAAGCAAAGGGCCCATTCTGCAGAAGGAACACATTTTTTCCAAAGAGTTTGCGTAATTTCCTATGTTGCTTTTATGTTAGAGAAAACAAATACTTAGATATTCTAGATGACTACGTGGACCAAGTTTTCACATAATCTCCTAAATATCATTGGAGCTGGACTGATTAATTTAAGAAGCCTTGTAAACTTTCCCTTCACGTGTAATTTAAAAGTCAGGAAAATACGAATGTACCACTTTCTTGCTTTCTGATCTCATTGCCTTCTCCCTTTGGCTAGAAGCGGTATGTACATCTCTCTGAACGTGTGTGGGCTGAGGGGTGGGGATGGGATAGGGTGGACCAAAAAAAGAGAATTTTCCAGTTGTAAAAGCTCACATATTATTCACCTTCTGGTGTTCAAAATAAGGCCTGTTTGTAAGGCTATTGTCTTGAGAGAGGATTTTCAAGAAAAAAATTAAACTTCCTTCAAGAAACCACAGGGAAGACTGAAAACCCTACTTGCTCTCCCCGTGGGGTAAAACAGGAAGCTGGTGCATTCACTGCTTTACTGTGGGAGGACAAGACAGACTCTCCAGAGTGCAGGAGTCCCGTTCTTCCTGATGGAAGTTGCTGGAGGGGGCACACAGGCAGGTAAAAAGACCCTGTGGACTTGGAGGAGTTTGACTAGGTGGAGAGAACCTAGAGAAGGGTCTGCCTCCCACCCCTTTTAGGACCCCAGGGAGAAGCTATCGTTCTTGTCATCACTACACCAGCCGGGTCAGGCAGGGGAGATGCTGAGGGTTTGTACCCTGGTTTCCATATGGCAAAGCCTGTAACCTTCCCAGGGCTTTTGTGGTGGTACAGGGGGGTCCGGAAGGAGAGGCCAGGCTTGGACAGAAGATGCCATGGACACACCAGGTCCTGACCAACCAGAGAGAGACCCCACATCACCAGTTCCCTGGCCACAAACCACCAGTTGGACAAGGAGCCTGGTGCTAGAGACAAGAACAACCCGAGCGCCCCCAGCCCCCAGGCCCTGTCCCCTCACCTGAGGTCAGGTAAACGTTAAGGTACAACCACTTCTTCCTCTCCCTTTTCCTTCCACCTTAGCGAGGAAATAAAAAGCCAGAGGGCGGGCGAGCAGGAATAGGAAGGGAGGGAGGAAGCTGTCTGTGAGGCTGAGAGATTGTGCCCCAATAACCGAGTGTCCCACAAAGGCACTGTTTAAATGATAGGTTAAGGCTGAATGAAATCAGACAGGACTGAACGTTTCATTTTTCTAACCGGGCAGTAGGAATGGGCTATCCAGAAGGCCCGTGGTAGACAAGGTGGGGGAGCCGCACCTGACATTCTGTCTGCACAGCCACGTGCGTCACATAGGATGGGGTCCCAGAAAGGGACCGTGGAGCTGAAAATTGCTGTCACCTAGCAATGTTGTAGCTGTCGTAATGTGGTATCACAAGGCAAAGCATACTCAAGGGGTTGTGCAGCTGCCAGTCCTATGAAAGCCCGGCACATACAATTGTGTCCAGTACACGGCACTGGATGGTGAGGATAAATGACTAGGTTATGCATTCGCACAATTGCCATACTTGTCACTGTTACTTCGGGAGGCGCTCCAGAAGGCATCGCCGTCACAGGAGATGACAGCTCCATGTACATTGTTACCCCGAACAGTCACAGGAACAAGATGTAGAGGAGGAAGACGGTGACACTGATGATCCTGACCCTGTTGATGTGGGCCTAGGCTAACGTGTGTGTTTGTGTCTTAGTGTTAACAACGAAGTGAAAATAAATAAATAATTTTTAACATAGAAGAAGGCTGATAGAATAAGGGATGCAAAGAAAAACTATTTTGTACAGTAAAATGTATTTGTATTTTAAGCCGTGCTACTACAAGAGAGTCAAAAAGTTTTAAAGTTTATAAAATAAAAAAGTTGCAGCAAGCCAAGGTTCATGTATTATCAAAGAAAATAACTATTTTCTGTACATTTGGTATACTTTACATGTACAGCGTTGATAAAGTCAGAGCAGTGTACAGTCCTGTCCTTGGCCTTCACGTTCACTCACCACTCACTCACTCACTCAGAGCAGCTCCCAGGCCTGCAAGCCTCATTCATGGTAAGCACCCTATGAAGGCGTTCCATTTTTTATCATTTAGTATCATATTTTTACTACACTTTGGCATGTTTAGATATGTTCAGATACACAAACCCCATTGTCTTATAAAGCACTGGTCTCTACTCCATAACCTAGGGGTGCAGTAGGTGATACCCATCTAGGTTTGGGTAAGTGCACTCCATGATGTTCATACAATAACAAAATCACCTAAAGACACATTTCTTAGAACATATTCCTGTGCCATATAACTGTACTTCAGGACTATGGATTTTGTTTTATGCACTTTTTGTGTCACGGATGGTTGTATGTGTGTGTTGGATGTGGTAGGGAAAGGAATGAAATATAGTTTCATTGGGAACAGGGTGGGTAAATGATTACTCCCATTAAAATGGAATTTCAGGAAACATTCAAAACATTAAATGTATAATCAGTCATGATGTCAAATGTATCAGCACTGAATATCCCGCTTGTCATTGGGTCCTCACGGCAGAGTTAAACTAGAGCACCTGACCAGGGCTCTTTTGAATGTGGCCACCCCCCTTCCAAAATGGAATTTGCACACGTGCACTACCACCACCATTACCATCATTACTTGCAGCCGGCCTCTGCTGAGCTTACTCCATACTAAGTATTTAATAGTCCTCCACTGAGTGCTTTGCGTAATGTTATTGTTTGGCCTTTGCAACAGTCATGAGATGGTACTGATATTACCCTCATTTTAAAGATGAGAGAATTGAGGCCCACAGATGAAGTAAATATTTAAGCCAGGATGCAAGACGATGTGTGACGGGTTCCAAAGCCCACGCACGTTTTTTAAAATTTCAAGTCACTTCTGAAAATGGCACTTTTAGAAAAGCTTTTGGTAGTTGAAAGTTCAATTTTGAGGCTCTGTATTCTCTGGGCTGAATGCTAGTAAGGTGCAAGACGGGGGAACCTGGTTCACCCCATTTTCTCAGTGTTCTGCTGCAATTGAACATCTCTTCTCTGTCCTTAGCTTTCAGATACATGGAGACATATTTAAATATTTTCTGGTATATTCATTCTTACTTCAAATGGTAAATTATTACATTAATTCTTTAATTTCCTGAAGCCTATCTCTATATTCCCTATCTTATTTTTATCTAAGTATAAAGTGTCTAATAAAGAAAGGTCTCATGAGGCACTACTTCCTCCTCAGCAAAGGTTTTCCAGTATTTTAAGGTTTCTCTATGAAAATAATTTCAAATTTGAAATCAATTCCAAATGCCTACAACCCAGAAAGACAACGGATATCTCTAACTCTCTTCACCTGATTTGTCCAAATAATGCATATGGGAAAAAGCAGAAATACACATTGGGAAAATGTCTAGACTGTCTGGTTCACAGTGTTTCCAGTTAGACACCCATAGCTTTAGATTTTCTTCTTACCAAGGCAAAGGATTGTGCTCTTGAATATCAGCTTTACAGGTGTCTTTTTTCTTTCTTGACCTAAGTTAACCAAATTTTGCTTAACCTCTTTTTATTTTTATTTATGTTTACTTCTTGAGGTAAATTCTCACTGTGTTGCCCAAACGAGACTGAAGTGCAGTGCTGTCCTTACAGATTGCTGCAGCCTCAGACTCCTGGGCTCAAGCAGTCCTTTTGCCTCAACCTCCTGCATAGCTGGGCCTACAGGTGCACAATACCATGCCTAGTTATTATTATTATCATTTTATTTGTAGAGACAGGGTTTCCCTATGTTGCCCAGGCTGGTCTCAAACGCCTGGCCTCAAGAGATTCTGCTGCCTCAGCCTCTGAAAAGGTTAGGATTACAGGTGAGAAACCCTGGCCCGAAATTTTGTTCAGCCTGTTTTAGACACATGCTATGTACAGTAGCACTTCTTAGCTTGTGTTCCCCAGGTCACCGTGCAGGTCTTATTTATTCCTGGAGTCCCAGACCCCAGGCCCCAACCCTGAGAGTCTTCCCAGACTGTTTCAGCTTCCATTCATTTCTCTTTCTTGGGAAACCTGCTATCCCCAATAAGTTAAACTACTACCTTTGGCATTTAATTGTGTGCTGCTTGGAACTATTATTTACTATTTACATGTGTGTCTATCTTCTCTTTGCAATGACATAATCTGACATACTTCTGCCTTCCCACATAGCAGTCCCTGCAGAATGATTAATAACAGACAGTTAATAAATACATACTGAATGAATGAAGGCACTTTGATTGTCTCAGAGGAGTAACCCTAGAGTTGATTTATTCAGAAGAAAGTAAAGCTTCATGGAATGCTTATTGTTTTTTCATTTCCTTGTAGTGGAAAGTCCCAGCCAGTTATCAATTAATAGTATCAAGCAACAATTTTTTATCTAGTGCTTAACAGGGGATGACGTCCAAAGGTAACCTCGCAGACAAAGCCTATTGTGAAGCAGGTTGCATTCCACTGCACTTACTCTCTCCCTGGTCGCAGACTAATCACTGACCACTTGCAATGCCACGAGTGGAAAATATATTCTTTCGTCAGGCTGTTCATGGGTTAACAAGTATGTATCACCACCTTCCTGAGGCCTGGAGGCTGATACCCTGTAATTGTGCTTCTAGCTTTGTGAGTTTACTGGGTTTAGGATCGTTGGGTGAAAAGCAATAATAAAGCCACAAAGGAACCTTTATCAAAGTCATCATATTTATGTTCTCATATTGTATCAGGTCAGGGAAAAGCAAGGCAAGGGCAGGACTTGGACAAATGACAAGACACATAAGCAGTGGCAGCAACGGTGCTGGGTAAACAATTGTAAATCCCAAACTGAGCCTGGTTCACATTTTACAGAGTGCTTTGTCCTTTTCATGCAAGACACAAAGCAAGAATAAATTCACACAGCCTCCTTGGAGGTCAGTGTGGTTTCTCTGTTTCTGTGGAAAGACACTAATTACACACTAATTTGTTGCCTGTTGTTCACCAAACTGGATTTAGAAACCAGTTATTGTTTTGCTTAGTAGCTTGGAGAGGACAGTTAAAGGTATGGATGGCATTCAGAAAAAAAAAAAAGTGACTGATTTCCCCAGGACCTGAATGATACCCTACATTTGGGTTAGGAGAAGCCATTCCTCTTTGTGTGGTGTGTTTTAGACACCCAAATCCAGACTTGATAGTTCCTTCTTAGAGGAGCACCTTATGGGGCCGTCTCTCCATGGGGGTCACCAGGAAGAGGAGCTTCCTCCCAAAAGATATGCAGCGAAGGTGTCATTTCATGGAAGAATACAAGAGTATTAACAATTTTGTTGAATATAAATGGCCAAGTGGCTGATTTCAGTAAGAAGTTTCAGTGGGAAGTTTCAAACTGTTATGACTGCCAAATATTAAGGGGAAAGATGCCCCTAATTCCCAGTGGATTAAAGATACTGCTAATCTTTCCTCAGGGACATTTCGGTTTTGGAAATAGTTTCAGTTTAGAAGCCAGATTAAATGCTATCTTTGAGATGAAATGAGACATGAAGGAATTAGACAACTAGCCACTCTCAAATAATCTTTGAACTGTGTGTTCTGGAAAGGGCTGCATGGACAGGGTGGAGGCTGGAGGACAAGGAGGGAGGAACTGAGGAGGAGGAGGAAGGCAAATCTCTGGGGGCTGTGGTCTCGGGAGATTCAGACAACTCGCTACAAAAGAGGAATCTGACGGGACTGAAGGAACAAACTCAATCTCTTAAGGTGTCTGGGCAAAACACATCCTATGACTTTGACGGTAGAAAAAACTTATGTATTTTAAATGTTAAGATAATGAAGATCAAAGCTACAAAATTTGGATGAAAAGAACATTACTTTCACGTTGTGGAAAATAAATGATAGAATGACTTTTGCATCATAGGGCTGAAAGTGAACATGTGGGTACCTAAAAACAAACAAACAAACAAACAAAAAAAACCTTGTAAATTTATGCATAAGAAATTCACCATGATAACATCACAAAAGCACATGAATTCAGGATGCATGAAAAGAAGTTTAAAGTAGGAATATACCATTAATGACACAGCTACTGTAAATAGAAATATTTATCCATTGTTAACAAATCCATAAAATTATTAGACAAAAAGTAGAACACCATAACTACATATGTTGGGTTCTTTTTCACCTACTTAAAATTTAATATCTATTGTTTAATTATGTTCACATCATCCCTGAGGAATTGGTTAGAGTAGGTTTAATTACCATTTTATACAAAGTAGAGGAGAGGGAGGTAAAATGTAGCCTATTAAGGTCAAGACTAGTTGATAGCATTTCCTGGACTTTGGCCTTTGGAAACCCTGAGTCTCTTTTAGCAGATCATAATTTGTCCTAAAACCAACTCTTTTGAAGTAAGCAAATGGAGCCATGAATGAATATTAAAACAAAATGTCAAAGAGCCTCAAGGATGAAGGGAACCAACAGAAGCAATCTATAGCCATGTTCATCTCTTCCCTGGGCTGGCTTTGGGGTGCTCAAATGGATGAATTGAGAGGGGTCTGAGGAGGTAGCCCATTCTCTCATTGTCCACTGGGATGGGTCTCAAGTGGTAGGATGGAGGCTTTTTACATCCATGGATGAGACCCCCACCCAGCATGCCAGAACCCTGAGACCAAGCAACTGAGTGAGATTCCAGGGAGCCCAACAGCTCAGATTTAGGTGGGGAAAGGCACCCCAAAAGAGAGCAGATACAGAAAGATTAAAGAAATCCTGAAAAGGAGTTTTTTTTATTTCCCAATTTTACTTCTGTCAATCCTTGGTGACCAGGCAAATAGAGCAGCACAGGCTTGAGAACAGGCTGTGCTGGAATTTGGAAGTCCCTTTGACTTTAGAGAAGTTATATAACCTCCACGAGCTTCCATAGCCTTATCTGTACAATGAAGAGGTTGGATTCAGCAATGTCCTTCCTACTCTAATTTAAGGTTTCATGAAGCAAGTCTTCATTTGGCATCTAGAAAGATAATGTGCCCACACCAAGTACCACCATCCAGAAGGAAATTGCCCTTAAGGTATGTTTCAGGAGTTAAGTATTTCCCACAACAGTTGGTGACGGCCTTTGTTGGCTGCCATCTGCCTGGACAGACTAGAGTAGATGTTGGCATTGTCCTCAGCCGGCCAAGTAAGGAAAGAGCTGGAGAGGCAAAGGAGAGACATCACAGATGAAAAGTCACTCTGGAACATCACAGATGAAAAGTCTCCATTCAACTTTCAGTCCCCAAACTGTGCTCCTAGTGTGGAAATGAGACCTTTGAGCAGTGTTCCATGTGTTTATTCTACTTGTATCAAAGAAGCTTTCATCTCCCTAGAGCAAATTATTAACACATTCCACTGAAGTTGTGAGGGTGGAGGCCCGGCCTTGGAGAAAAAATAATCACCATGCTAATAAAGAGCTGTCTGCAATGTGAACTTAAGAAAAACCAACATAAAATCCCCCACTTTTAATGGCAGTGGTTGGCCAGGCGCCAGGTCCTTGTGCCCAGGGGAGCATAACTGGCTGATTCCTTGTCTGTAGGCTGACCCTTTTTGCCCAGGAATTTTCCACTAGAAGGCTGGCGATGTGGGAGGTGGGGACCTTTGCAGCTTCAGCAGGTTGAGACATTCACAGCCAGATGCCCACAACCTTAGCTGGAGACCTGATTTTGTTGGCCGAGTGAGCAGCGACTCTCAGTTCCAGGCTGTCTATCTTTGCCTCTCAAGATTATTTGGTTGGGAAGAGGAAGGAGAGAGAGAAAAAGGGAGAGAGAAAAACCTAAAACTCTCAATATAGCCGAGAGGAAAAACAGACTGGACACAGCGGAACAATGTTTCATTTTCAGAAATGGATTACTCCCCAAGGCCAGAGTCTACAGGGAATAGTTTCAAGACAAGATTAGGGCCATTTTCCAAGGCAAATTCCCTTGATTCACAAGAGCCCTCTGAAGCTCAGGCTCCTCCTTTGAAACCTCACTCAGCTATATCTGGTAAAGAGCCTAAAGCAGAGGAGAAGGCAGAGAAATATTTATTCCTGCTGAAAACCAGATCCAGGGTTCATACTTTGTTTTTGTTTGTCTTTTAAAAAATGTTTCCAAGTAACACCCAAATAATATCCTACCTCAAATGTCATGCTCAGTGATTGTAACAACCAAAATTTGTGAACAGACACCAATGTGTACTTTGTCATTAGCATCAGTTTTCTCCCTTGGGGGCTAGAGAAGGAGGAGAAATAACAGAGAAACTGAGAATACAAGTGGGACTTGAAATACTTCCACTAGCTAAATAGACAGTGGATCCCCGTGGATAAATGTCTTGGAATTTGGGGCACTCTGCTCTGTCTTGTGAAACTGAGAGGGTGCCTGTGATGTGAAGAGTGCCTGCTGGCACTAGTGGAGATGGATAAATGCACTTTGTGATGACCAAAAACATTTTCCTAATAAGAAGAGGACTCAAAAATCTCACCATTTCATCAGTTTTATATACAGATGTTTAAACTTTGGCTAACAATGATGAGTATCACTTGTTCAGTACTAGGCTGCTTCCTAATGCTTTTCACACGCTATCTGTTCTATTGCTGTGATTCCGTGGAATTAGTAGATTCAGAAAGTAAGGTTCAGGGTGTCCATAATTGGCTCAAGTTTCCCTTTCTACCATCCTCACTCCACCCCAGTGGTTCTTAACAAGAGATGATTCACCCTTCTCCCTAGTAGTTTGATGATATCGGTAGACATGATTGGCTAACTCAACTATAATAAAAGGGAAAGTGCCATTGACATCTAGTAGGTTGAGGCCAGAGATAACTCAAAACATAGTAGACTGTACAAAATGGAAGCCCCCACCATGCACACAAAGAATTATCCATCACATAATGTCCACAGCACCAAGGCTGAGAAATCCTGCTCTAGTAGTCTCACTTTAAAGTTCCTCTTTGACTTCAACTGCCATCTTTATGCTGACGACTGTCGAATCTAGGTCCTTGCTAGTTCCCAAGCTCTGTGCTCTCATTACTCACTGCCTACTAGAGACCTCTGTCTGGTTGTTACGTGAGTACCTTCAACGAACGTGTCCTAAATAAATCTTTTCCACCTCCTATGCTCTGATCTGGTTCCTTAGCCCTACCATCTTGGGTTTCTAAGCTAGAAACATGACTTCTCTGCTTGATCTCCTCCTTCTTTTTTCCTTCCTCAGTTACCCCAATCCAATCACATGAAACATCTGTCAGATACACCTGAATAAACCCAAGACACATCTTTAATTTGCGTTCTTTGAGGATTCTCCATACTTTCTTCTGAAAAGGTTGTATTAGTTTGCAGTCCCACCAGCAGTGTAACAGTGTTCCTTTCTTTACACATCCATGGTAGTGGCAATCCTGTTTCCTGGTTGGCAGAGTTGCACCAGTTCCAGGGGGTACCAGTCCCAAGGAATCCAGTGAATGAATTAATTGAATACTCTCATATATAATACCTGAGAGATAGGCACAACTATGAGAGCTTCACAGATATTAACTAATTTAGCCCTTACACCAGCCCTGAGAGGCAGCTGATAGGACCTACCCATTTTACAGGTGAGAGTGATGGAACAGCAGGCTCAAGTCCATATGGGAGGCAGGAGGTTGTTGTTGGTAGGATTCCAATCCCTGTGGGCTGTGCTCTCTGTCCCTGTGCCCTGCTGCCTCCCTAGAATACACTGAGTGTGCTGCTCCCTGGGGTGGGGTAGTGGTGGCCCTTTTTAAGGCCCTTCCTCTGGGAAGTCATAGGTGCTGGACTTGCTGCCACCCCTCCCTGGAGAGATGGGAGATCCTGGCTGTGTGGCCAGGGCTAGGCAAGGTAGTTTGTTCCTTCTATCCCAGTTTGCAAATATAAAATGAGACTACTGCTTTGAGCATGATAGAGAAGGGCAGGGTCCCCCATGCTACCTCTGTTATTTCTGATAGCTGCCTGGCAGGATGGAAGTGTCTGCTGCTCAGAGCCTCAACCCCCAACCCAAGCCTGAGGATAAGTTCTTGAGATGTAGATCCCTTTCATTAAGTGAAATCTGTGAGAGCTCCAATTTATTAAAATAGGCAGAAATAGAGCTGAGTTGATTCGGATCTGGTTTGAGTGGGAGCGATGGTGAGGAGGCTGATGTGGGGGCATCTGGCCCCTAGTACCCTTCCATGCCTCTAGGCACCTTGAGGAGCCCAAGGACTCCCCAGACCTTGGAGTCATTGTCTTGAGAAAGCCAACTGACTGTCTTTTGCGGACGTAGCTGATGACCAGCTGCTGGCCAGTTTGTGTCCCACCAGTTCCTCTCAGGCCTATGCTAGGTCACCCTGCCTCCCCTCATGTGATGGTAATTTTGAGCTGAATGAGTTGATCTGGGGAGGACACATAGAAGGTGAGATCTGGGGTCCACTTACAGGGGAAAAGAGAGGGAGCAGAGAGAGCTCCCAGCTATCCTAGACATGCGTGTGTTTAGCACCTTAAACAGTTTTCCATATGCCCTCCTCCTCTTGTTATGTTTCCTCAGCAGGAAGCTGGGAAGCCTGATTGTCAGAGCCAGTTCCAAATGCCAAGGCCTATAAAATCCAACCAGCCCAGGGCCCTATATCCCTGGCTTAGGTGGCAAGAATATGAGGGCTGGGATGGGGTGAAGCACCCCTTCATGTTTCACCTCTGTAGAATAACTCTGCTGCTGGTCTGGCTCCTGTGCCTCCAAGATCCAGGCACCTTCCAGCCATCTCATACATCTTGGCCAACTCAGTCCATATCACACCTTTGCTTCTCAAGAACCTACCTACAATGGCTCTCTGCTACCTGTGTTAGTAGTAGGTCCTCAGCCTACTGTCTAAATTCCTGCCATCAACTTGTCTTGTCAGTTTCATCTCTGGTTACTTCTGTATTTTCCCTGCCCCTACCCACCCTCCCCACCCTCCCCCCCCGGGTCCCAGAATCAACCTTCAGCTGGAAAACTTCTTTGAGCAACAATATTTTTCTTGGTACAAAGTCAGTCTTATACCGGGGAAGAGGAGGCCCTATTCATCATGAATGGGTATACTGCATTTCTGCATAACTAGACTGCAACCTCTGGAGAGTGGGGATGTTGTCTTCTGATGCAATCAGAGCTGAGTTGGGATTCTGTGTGCTCTGCCTGGCTATGTGACTTTGGACCACTCACTTCATGCATATGGACACTAGTTTCCTAACCTATAAAATGAGAATCACAACTCCTCTCTAAAGTTTACACTTACAAAACCTGTATGACTCCTATGAGGTTAAGGGTATGGAAAGCACAACTCCCTAATCCTGCATTGTTAAATGAGCTCCATGTAATTATTATAGATAGGTATGTTAGTCAGTTTGGGCTGACATAACAATACCACAGACTGATTGGTAGAAATTTATTTCTCATAGTTCTGAAGCCTAGAAGTTCAAGATCAAGTTTCCATCAGAGTTGGTTTTGGTGAGACCTTTCTTTCCAACTGTCAGGCAACTACCTTCTTGTTATTTCCCCACACATGTGTGCTCAGAGAGAAAGAGAGAGCTCTGGGGACTTCCTCCACTTATGAGGACACCAGTCCTATGGGGTCAGAGTCCCACCATGAAACCTCATTTAACTTTACTTCCTTAAAAGCTCTGTCTCCAAGTACAGTCACATTGGGGTTGGAACGTCAATGTATAAATTTGGGGTGTGTATGAAAAAATTTAGTTTGCAACAATGAATTAAAAACAAAGAGAAAAGACCTCTGTGGTTGAGTAAATTTGGGAAAGGATGAGTTCAAGCAAATCAAACCAGATTCTTGACTGCTGGTCTTCTCAGAACCTTCCACTGTGAACAAGACTTAATATGCTATTTACAAAAGACACTTAGCCTTGGAACTCATGTTTCATAGATTATCTTGCAGAGCTAGTGTTTTCTGGAGCTCTGTATGGGCCCTGATGCTCTGATCAATTGCTGCATAGCTCTTTCGGACTTGAGTGTAATAGTAATTAGGGAACTCTTTCTGTTGAATGCTAGATCTCTGATAAGAAACCCCAGTTTGTGACATTGTCAGCCTTGCTTATTAGAGTTCTGAGTGAGATTCCCCAAACTTACAGGTTTTTTTGTTTGTTTGTTTGTTTGTTTGTTTTTGTGAGGTTCTTAATGCTGACTGGCAGATGTATACTCACTTGGCTGCCAGACCATAGCTTTTGGCCTGGGTGCCTAGAGGGCAGCTCTTTGTCTTCATAAGCCATCAATGTCTTTGCTGCATGTCAGCTGCAGCCTTACATGGAGGCTGAAGGATAGAGGCCCTCAATGGGATAACCTTTCATTTGACCCTTTGCTGTAATAGTACTGTCCAGGAAATGTGGGCCTGGGCCTTGCTACTTTAACATCTGAGGACCAGCCGCATTAGTATCACCTGGGAGCTGTTAGACATGCAGTGTCTTAGGTCTTCTTCCTGTCCAGTTGGACAAGAACCTACATTTAACAAGCTCCTGGGTGATTTATTGGCAGGTACTTTAAGGTCTGAGAAGCACTAGTCTTGAGTGTCAACTTTCAGAACCATAGGTCATGTCCTAGAGTGGGTTGTGAAAACAATGCCATGAGTTGCAATCAGCATTTTAAAAAGTAAGAATATAACTGAAAATATAGAATGCATTGACTTAATAAATATATTTTTTGAAAATTTTGTGTTTTTATGGTTGTGGTATACAATATGTGTCACGGTCAAAAACGTTTGAAGACACTGGTTGAGGTACTCAAGGGCAATGAGACAAGGTACTGGCTGTGGTGACCTCTGTCTGTTCCCCTACCCCTCACCTGGCCTCTTCTCACCTTCCCTGGATGCCCAAGGGTTTTCTTTTTCTTTTTTTTTTCTTTTTATTATTTTTTTTATTAAATCATAGCTGTGTACATTAGTGCAGTCTTGGGGTACAATGTGCTGGCTTCATATACAGTCTGAAATATTTTCATCCAACTATTCAACATAAACTTCATGGGATTTTCTTGGTTATTGAATGAAAACATTTGTATTCTGCCTTTAGTAAGTTTCACCTGTACCCTTCTAAGATGCACCATAAGTGTGATCCCACCATTTACCCTCTCTCCACCCATCCTCCCTCCTCCCCTTTCTTCCCCTCCCATGCCCCTTTCCCCATATTCTTGTGCTATAATTGGGTTATAGCCTTCATATGAAAGCTATAAATTAGCTTCACAGTAGGGCTGAGTACATTAGATACTTTTTCTTCCATTCTTGAGCTACTTTGCTAAGAAGAATATGTTCCAGTTCCATTCATGTAAACATGAAAGAGGTAAAGGCTCCATCTTTCTTTAAGGCTGCATAATATTCCATGACATACAGGTACCACAATTTATTAATCCATTCATGGATCGATGGGCACTTGGGCTTCTTCCATGACTTAGCAATTATGAATTGGGCTGCAATAAACATTCTGGTACAGATATCTTTGTTATAATGTGATTTTTGGTCTTTTGGGTATATACCAAGTAAAGGAATTATAGGATCAAATGGCAGGTCTATTTTTAGATCTCTGAGTATTCTCCAAATGTCTTTCCAAAAGGAACGTATTAGTTTGCATTCCCACCACAATGTAGAAGTGTTCCCTTTTCTCCACATCCACGTTAACATCTCTGGGTTTGGGATTTTGTTATGTGGGCTACTCTTACTGGAGTTAGATGATATCTCAAAGTAGTTTTGATTTGCATTTCTCTGATGATTAAGGATAGTGAGCATTTTTTCATGTGTCTAAAGACCGTGCACCTGTCTTCTTTAGAGAAGTTTCTCTTCAAATCCTTTGCCCATCCTGAGATGGGATCACTTGTTCTTTTTTTGCTAATATGTTTGAGTTCCCTCTGGATTCTGGTTATTAGACCTTTGTTGGAGGCATAACCTGCAAATATTTTCTCCCATTCTGAGGGCTGTCTGCTTGCTATACTTACTTGTTCTTGGCCGTGCAGAAGCTTTTTAGTTTGATCAGGTACCAGTAGTGTATTTTTGATAATGCTTCAATTGCCTGGGGCATCCTCCTCATAAAGTATTCGCCCAGGCCAATTCTTTCAAGAGTTTTCCCTGCACTTTCTTCTAGTATTTTTATAGTTTCATGTTTTAAGTGAGACAGAGTCTCACTCTGTTGCCCTCGGTAGAGAGCTGTGGTGTCACAGCTCACAGCAACCTCTAGCTCTTGGCCTTAGGTGATTCTCTTGCCTCAGCCTGCCAAGTAGCTGGGACTACCGGCACCCGCCACAACGCCTGACTATTTTTTCTTGCAGTTTGGCCCCGCTGGGTTCAAACCTGCCACCCTCGGTGTATGGGGCTGGCGCCCTACTCACTGAGCCACAGACACTGCCCTGCCCAAGGGTTTTCTATCACTGACCACACATGCCCTGTTACCACACTCTGTGGCCCAACGCCTAGGCTTTGGGGTATGATGGGGGAAGAGCTGGAACCAGAAAGAATGACTTTAAAAGTAAGTTCTCCTCCAGGTTTATTTTCCCCTAGTTCCTTCTCCTCTCTTGCTTTTCCAGATCCTTGCTCTGGGGGTTCCTTCTCCTCCCTTTCCTATGCCAAGCCAGAAAGCAAAGCCAAGTCCAGCTCGTCAGAGATGAAGTCTTTCTCCTTCCGCACTATAGATTTTTCCTTTCAAAGGTCCCCTCATCCTAAATGGAGGAATCAAAATAACTCAAGTGACCCCACACCTGCAGGGCCATTCCTACCTAGTCAGCCACCAGCCCAGATCTGCCAGAAAATTTATTTGATCTTTGAATCTCACACTCCTCTGATTATCTGATCTTTGAACTTCACACTCCCTGGAAGATAAACCTGGGCTGCTGCACAAGGTATCAATGCTGTCCTAGAGTGGGGGCATATAGAGGTGGTAGGACAGGGAGAGGGCAGAGGGGTGAGAGACAGGCTGTCTGTGTTGGAAAGGGCAGGGACTGTGGCCATTTCTTCCTCCCTTCATTCTAAACCTCTATTTTAAGGCCAAAATGAATGTCTGAAAGTCTACCTGGAACTCTTCCCTTGGATGGTCTTTCACTATTGTCATCATCATCATCACCATTGCTACAGGATGAGATAGGGTGATCATATGTCCCATTTCCCTTGAGCAGTTAGGGTTCATACCTGTTCTCTGAGTATAATTATTAATAGTGGCCCCTGTCACTCTCAAGACTGTCCCAATTTGATTTTTAAATTATTTCATCACCATATATAAGAAAACAGAAGAACTTGCCAAAGGTCACCAAGCTGGGACTGGACCCAAATTACATCCTCCTCCCAGGGTGCCTCATGCTCTCCCCATGATGCCTTACAACCCTCCGATGATGCCTCACAACCCTCCTAGGATGCCTTATGTCCTTCCCAGGATGCCTCACAACCTTCCCAAGATGCTTCAGGCCTTTCTCAGAATGCTTCATGTATTTCCTGGGATGCCTTATTTTCTGCTTCTCCAACACTTAGAAGGAAGAGTAGGGTGAATCAGTGTGTGGGTATGTATGTTGGGGTCCTAGACTCTTTAGAATAGCAGGTCTCAACCTGTGGGTTGCGACCCATAGGAACTGTATTAAAGGGTTGCAGTGTTAGGAAGGTTGAGAAGCACTGCTTTAGAGGCTTTGAGAGCTAGTTAGGAGTCAGTTCCCCCTCTGTTAGAGGGGGAACTGACTCCTAACTAGCTTTCCCAGTCTACAGGGTATAGCAGAATTTCTGAAGCCATTTCATGGGTAGGCAGGGCTGAAACAGAGGTTGTGGGATCCCAAGGGTGTGGGATCTGTCCACTGGGAGCTCTTTGGTTTTCCCTTTCAGGCTTGTTCAGAATCCCAGCTGTGGAAAACTTTAACTTACTGGGGGCAGAAGACGTATAGGTTCCATCTTCCTGTTGTCTGCAAGGATGTGTGGGGAGGCTGGAGTGGACCTGGGAGTCAGTGGAGGGGTGAGAGCAGGGGTTAGTGCTCTGTTTGCTGAGGGACTCAGGACCCAGGGATTTTGCTGTTTGCTGGAAATAGGATATGGGGATGGAAGGACAGCATTAGCTGCAAGTAGTGTGTACTGGCAGTAATTTCTCTTTCCATTTAGACGCTTTTCTCATCTTCTAAAACAATGAAGGATCCCATTCAGGGTCATTTCTCTGCCCAAGGAAAGGGGCAACCAAACAATTTCTTTGCCCTAAACTTGAGACTCTGCTATGCTTGAGACCCTGCTATGGTGTCGCTCGAGACACCATATGCTCTTAGACCCTGCTATGCTCTAAGCCTGGTCTGGGCTCTATGGGGAATTCAGAGGTCAACCAGGTTTCTGTTCTCAAGTCTTCACATAGAGGGTAGAGAAATGTGCTCACGTGCTGTATGGGCCACAGTAGTGGAATGGGGCAGGGCTATGCAAATGCTAGAGGTGCTCCAGGGCCCAGTGGTCCTCAACCCAGGCTGTACATTTGTATCACCTGAGGAACGTCTTAAAAACAAGGATACCTGAACTCTACTGAACCTGTTTTAATCAGAATCTATGTAAATCAACATCTAAAGAGGAGACAGGAGGCCTGCTGGGCTCGCATGAGCAAAGGCTTCCTCAGAGCATAATCAGAAGTGATGGTGATGATGCTGGTCGGTAAGAGCAGTGACAACAGCAGTAATGGTAACAGCTACTCTTTAGTGAGTCCCTGCTATGTGCCCCCAAGTCCTCACAATAGCTGTGGTAGGTTTAAAACATGGTCACCCCTCCAACCCCCACCAGAGGCTCCAATAGCCAAAAAGGCTGGACAACTGCCGAGGAGACACCTGTGCCTTGGTGTCTCCTTCATTTTACACTTAGGACTAAATGTGGAACCCCCATTTCCTATGCCTAGGTCAATTTCTTGT